>CM076583.1:31517957-31639519 GCA_034641835.2 Pinus albicaulis | reverse complement strand
ATTTCTCTCTCAACCGCCCAAGAATCACGGCTTTAGTCACTATGGTCTTCCGCGAGGAGGCCCAAACGGAGGAAGAATGCACCCGTCCAGCGGGTCTGAGCTCGGAAAAAGCCGGCCAGCATTCGGGCCTTCAGGAGGGGAGCCGTGGCATGCATGTGGAGGTAGCACCTAGCGATCCTGGACCTTCCGAAGGATGGTGCCGAATCGTGGAGGAACCACCGAAGGAGTAGTTTGGTTAATTTGTTTTTCTTGCTTAGCAGGCCCACTTAATTGGGCTGCTTTTAGTTTATTTTACTGTGCTAGACCTTTGTAATATTTTTGAATTCTGTAAATTAAAGTTCAAGACTGGTTTCCCCGTATGAGGGCAGTCTTCTTAATTTTTTGATTTTTTGATGACAAATTTTCCATGAGTATGGCCAGGCAATGTTTTTGACTTCGGTGTAATTTTATTCGCAATGTTAATAGATTAACTTTACTTTGAATTCTCACATGATTAGCGTTTTTCTTGATCTGTTCAAGGATTTTGGGTATTTTAATTTGTATTTGGAACAATGGACGTCGGTACTCTATCTGTTGCTTTACTGTTCTACATACTACTATTTCACTTTCTTATAGATGCCTCGGGAATATTTGAATGCTTTCTCAGATTGTCGATAATCTCCATGTGGACCGTTACTGGATTTTATATCATGTCCCTGTATGTGACATTGGGTATTTTTCTATCATTGTCTGGGGTGGGACTTCCACTTTTCTGGATGGATATTTGGGTTCCAATCTTCAGATGTGAAAATGTAATGACTTCATGGACTGTTTTACTTCATATAATATATTCAAAACAACCTTTTTTCTCTTGTGAAAAAAAAAATGATTAATGTTTATCACTCTGCCTTCAAAACTAGCGATGCTGGTCTATGTTGCTGGTTTATTGATATGGTCTGATGGTCTTTTTATATTTTGGACATATCACACTCCTCAAATGATTAGCGTTTTTCTCTGTTCAAGGATTTTGGGTACTTTAATTTGTATTTGGAACAATGGACGTTGGTACTCTATCTGTTGCTTTACTATTCTACACACTGCTATTTCACTTTCTTATAGATGCCTCGGGCATATTTGGATGCTTTCTCAGATTGTCGATAATCTCCATGTGGACCGTTACTGGGTTTTATATCAATTCCCTGTATGTGACATGGGGTATTTTTCTATCACCGTCTTGATTAATGTTTATCACTCTGCCTTCAAAACTAGCGATGCTGGTCTATGTTGCTGGTTTATTGATATGGTCTGATGGTCTTTTTATATTTTGGACATATCACACTCCTCACATGATTATCGTTTTTCTCTGTTGCAGGATTTTGGGTACTTTAATTTGTATTTGGAACAATGGACGACGGTACTCTATCTGTTGCTTTACTATTCTACATACTGCTATTTCACTTTCTTATAGATGCCTCGGGCATATTTGGATGCTTTCTCAGATTGTCGATAATCTCCATGTGGACCGTTACTGGGTTTTATATCAAGTCCCCGTATGTGACATGGGGTATTTTTCTATCACTGTCTGGGGTGGGACTTCCACTTTTCTGGATGGATATTTGGGTTCCAATCTTCAGATGTGAAAATGCAATGACTTCATGGACTGTTTTACTTCATATAATATATTCAAAACAACGTTTTTTCTCTTGTGAAAAAAAAATGATTAATGTTTATCACTCTGCCTTCAAAACTAGCTATGTTGGTCTATGTTGTTGGTTTATTGATATGGTCTGATGGTCTTTTTATATTTTGGACATATCACACTCCTCACATGATTAGCGTTTTTCTCCGTTCAAGGATTTTGGGTACTTTAATTTGTATTTGGAACAATGGACGTCGGTACTCTATCTGTTGTTTTACTATTCTACATACTGCTATTTCACTTTCTTATAGATGCCTTGGGAATATTTGGATGCTTTCTCAGATTGTCGATAATCTCCATGTGGACCGTTACTGGGTTTTATATCAAGTCGTTGTATGTGACATGGGGTATTTTTCTATCATTGTCTGGGGTGGGACTTCCACTTTTCTGGATGCATATTTGGGTTCCAATCTTCAGATGTGAAAATGTAATGACTTCATGGATTGTTTTACTTCATATAATATATTCAAAACAACATTTTTCCTCTTTTAAAGTTTCATTTTTTTTTTTTAAATTGAACCCGCCGTCGGTATACCGATGCCTTGTAAGCGTCAGAATTGCGACAACTCAGAAACGTCGGAAGAGCGACAGTATAAAAACGTCGGACGAGTGACGTTCAAAACGTTGGACCACATTTCGTCGGAATTGCGACAGCTTACAAATGTCGGAAGTGCGACGTTCAAAACGTCGGACCACATTTCGTCGAAATTGCGATAGCTTACAAACGTCGGAAGAGCGACGTCAAAAAAGTCGGACCACATTGCGTCGGAATTGCGACCATTTACAAACGCCGGACCACATTTCGTCGGAAGTGCGACAGTTTACAAACGTCGGAAGCGCGACGGGTCATGAGACGTCGGAAGAGCAACGCTTGTTCGGAAGCGATAAAAGAAGTGTCGATAGTGCGACAATTTTTAAGTGCATCGGAACTGCGACGACATGACAAACCACGTTTTTTCCGCCCTCGAATTGTCACTCTTGTGACGACTATGTGTCAGAATAGCGACAAATTGGCCGTCGGAATTTCCACCAAATTTTCTAGTGTGCCAGAGTTGCTGGGTAGCTGCAGCAACTCAAAATATACAATAGAAGGAGGAGAATGAATATGGCCTACAAACTGAAACAACCTCCTCCAATGGATTCCTTAAGTGCAAGGCTGATCCCGGCACAAGAAATCTCTTCCTCCAAAATGGTGGAGCAAACCCCCACTGCAGAAAAACTATGAGATAATGCAATCTATGGAAGGGACTGTGCTGATGAAGGTGGGAGAAGCTTGGCCTCCTGCCAAAATATGCAAATCAGCTCTAGGTACCCTCCTTGCTGATCTTTCCCAAAGAATAGGAACTCCTTCCTATGAGAAATGATACAAGAAATGGTGTTTTGGAATCTCCTCCACAGCAACACCTGCAACACAACCCAGTGATTGCATTGTAGATGAAGAAGTGGCTATGGCCAAATGCCTGAATATGGAGAAATGAAGAGAAATCCTCCTTGAGCTACTCAAGAGAGAAGAGGAACTCCTAAACAGGAATCCCTCGTGCCAAAGGCACTGCAACTTAGCTAAACAGCTGGAGACTGCAAATAGACTAAAATTCCAAATCTTCAATAATCCTCTCTATGGCTGCCTCATCCTCGTTATATGAAAATGATGTCTCTATGCCATGGACCCCACCCTATTAGGTTTTCCTTTCTCTAGAAGTTTCCTCCCTTTCTAACTGCGCTGGCTTCCCAAGCAAGCTACATCCTCTTGTGCTGCACTTTTGACTTGGTCAACATGACTTCATCCTCATGTGTTTGCCCCCTTTTCATACTAGGAGGTGCAAAAATGGCTACTCCATGGATCCCTTCCCACTTCATGTGGAATTTATTTATGCAAATGGGTCTCCTCACCCATTTTATTTATTTCCTAGATAATATGAGAAAAAATTAATGTTCTAATTTATTTGCAAAAATTTGGAACATTACTTTCGGCCCTGTTACCCATAATATGGCATGAGAATTAATCCAATTGAATACCTCACCCAAGTAGGTTGCACTTGGAGAATTTTGGCTCTCTGGCTTGTTACCTCTCATGTTATATGAGGCCTAAAATTGTGAATATTTTCTCTACTATTGTCATTTCCATCACAAAGGGAGGTTTATAGGTTGACCTTTAGATGGAGTCATGATTGCATTTGATGAGGTTTTGGTGATGGACTCATCCTAATATCTAAAAAACATGTTTTTCTGGTTCAATTACCTCAAAATATACTAGAATTTCTACCCAAAATGTTGAAACTTTTGGTGCCTATAAGCTGGTTCCTGTGTCATCGAAACCTCCAAAAAGTGCACCAGCTAGAAAAAATTTCCAAAAATGTGGCCAATAACCTACAAAATATGTATAATCAAATGAGATGAATGATAAATGACAAATAAACAATATGCAACCAATACCATCTACTACTGTCAAAACTATTGAAGTAATGGGCATATACAATTTTTTTAGATTTATAGGTTAATGATTAATCATGAGAAACTAAAAAAATTGTATTCACACAAATGAGAAGGAAAAAGGAATCAACTGCTAAGAAAATGAATTTACTTTCCAATAGCATGTAGAGTGCTAAAATATTTGTTGGATAAGCTTAAGGAATTTAGGCAACTCCATTGGGATAAACTAAAATACAACGACTTCCAGCATTTCAATATAAATGATAATGTGGCAAGAAAAATTGCTTAACAAATAGCTCACCAAAGTAGTAAGTGTGATTAAGTAACAACTCCTATATACCTAGAAGATCACAAAATGCTGCAACGACCTAAGACTTTGTTGAAGGTTTTTAAGAATTTGTTCAGAAATAACATATATTTCCTTCAGACAAATATTAGAAAAGTGACTTGAAATGATTAGCTTCTGCAATTTGGAAAATATTTTGATGATCATCTAATAAAGTAGGGGTCTTTACTATTAAGCAAGGTGACTCTAGATAATGGGTCTTCATTATTAAGCATGGTGAATAGTAGAAGAATTCAGTCTTCAACTGTATATTTTGTTGCCAATATTTTTTATTTACTGATAGCTCTAATAGTAACACCACTTCTTGCTTTCCTTCCTCTGTATCTCATGCTAGTGTACCCAAGGGAATGGTAGATTTGTTTTCACTTTTCATCAAGCGTACTTAAGAGGAACTAGTTTTGACGGGTGGAAACTAGACATTCCTAAGACAGTTGAGGGAAATCTTCCCATCTTCAGGAGCATTTAAATCACCAATTTTTTGGGATGTGGGTAACATCCCAAAAGAAAAAGAGATGTCCCCAACAGTTTCCTTGTACCTCATGGACAAGGAAACACTAAAGTCTAAGCCAACCCACTTTCATTTTGCATATGATGGTGGCCGGATCCATTCAGGGTGGGCTGACAATGAGCATAGATCCACTGATTGATCCGTCAATGGATGCATCCCTTAGGGGTGGGACACATCCTTAATGCAACTAGGTCCCATCTAAGATAAAAGAGACGAGAATAAAAAAAAATCTCATACATACATGAGAATGGACTATATCATTTATGAGTGAGAAAAATAGAACACATAAAATCATAAAAGCATTTCATCTAACATAGTTATGTATGAATATTTGAGTCTTAGACTCTTACATAAATTGTCACATGTCATTTCTGATGTATGTATGATTAATTTTAAGGGTAGGTGTTCCCATGTGTGGGTGCACATCTTGCATATTTGGCAGGGAAATGGCAACATATCCTCCCAGGCTGGTGGGCATCCCCAACCAATAAATAAATTCATGTTTGGTGGACCCTGTTACCCATCATATGGAATGAGAATTAATCCAGTAGATGACCGCACCCAAGCAGGCTGCACTTGGAGAATTTTTGCTCTCTGGCTTTTCACCTCTTATGATATAGGAGGCTTGTTACCTCTCATGTTATAGGAGGCCTACACTTATGAATATTTTCACTACTATTGTCATTTCCATCACAAAGGGAGGTTTAGAGGTTGACCTTTAGATGTCCCTAGAGTCATGATTGCATTTTATGAGGTTATTGATGAAGTAAACATAGATGGCTTGATGATGTTGATGTTTGGGTTGCCTTGATGATGATTGTTTTCATTTCATACTATCCGACTTAGCTGTGAATCCCTTGTGATCATTAGATGGTTAATGATACATGTTGTTGTATGACTCACTTGATGAAATCCCCTTGCATTTTGATTTTTGGCCTAAGCCAACATCGTTTTCACAGAATCATTTCAATAGCTTCATGATGGTGTACAACACTCTAGCATTCTCCCCTTGCTATTACTTGAATTGAAATTGTTCTTGGGGTGATTGAATATGCTCTATCATTGTTTGATATTCATGAGGTAAACACCCTTGTTCATATTAAATTATTGTAAGCATATTATGGTATGCAATGATATATACTACAATCATTGCCTGCTTTACAGTTCTATCTACGTAGATCCACTACATATGGGATTGGTTGGCATGATTTCAGGAATGCCCCCACATCTTATTGGCACACATGTTTAGGTTACCCTTTGAGGAGTTGTCATAACTACTGTTTGACCATTGCTTGCCCACTTATCTATGAGATCCACTTATGGAGGAGTGTGATAAATTTATTGGAGGGGCATCCTAGCTCTTGAGAATATACCTTTTGACAAGTAACCAAATTGTTGCCAAATTAGTGCCAATAAATGTAAAATTGTAGTAGAATTTAAAATTAGGGTCATAATAGAAATTTGGACAAATATTTCTAGGAGCTATGGTGGCTATAAATCCATCACCTTAAAACCATCGCCACATGTTGATAAACTTTTTGAGAAATGCCCAACCTTTGTTGCTTGATCACTTTGGTTATTTGGGAAGATTGTGATTGAAAAATGCACATGGTGGAGAACAACTTGAACATAGGGAACAACTTTACGTGTTATGAATGTTGAATTTTGTGTAGCTTGGGAGGTACTCCAAGCCCTAGTGTTCAAGGGTTGGAGGTCAAAGCGCCACAAATGGGCTTGTGGGCTTGAGATCCAAGCTTGGGGGTTTTACACCCATTGTGATTTGGGCCAAAACCATGATGGATTTTTGACATGTGATAGATGAGGATGATAGTGCTCAGTGAGACAATTCCAACGCAATGAGAATCATCCGATTCTGAGTTGTTGTTAGAGAGAAATTAATTTTTGATGTTGACAAGTTAATTATTGGTTGTCAAGTCATGTTGGCTTTGTGTAAATAACTCCAATAGGTGTGTCTCTTCATAATTCGTTCAATCCCCTCATTATGTCTATAATAGGAGGGTGATCACTTGTGTTTTAGGAATCCATTGTGTGCAACACATCGCAACAAGATAGCTCGTGGAGGAGAAGCAAACTTATGTTTTGGGCCATAGGCATAAGAGGGATGACAACGTGGAGAAGAGGGCAATTCAGGGCACTCTTGGTTACTGTTATGAAGGTCGTTTTGCTGTGCTAGAGGTTCGAGGCAAAGGAGATCATTTTTGTATGTTTTTGGGGTATGTTAGGGTGTTTAGACCCTTGGAAGAGACAACTGCATCCCTAGATGGTTGTTGTGGGAAGGCCGCAGGCCTAAACCAACCTAAACAAAGCTGCGTATGGAAGTGTTAGGGTTCGTTCATGCCTAAGACGACAGTGTTGAGGAGGAGGGTAGTTCCAAAGGGCTGCCACTTTCATCTAGAGAAATTATGGGCAAAATTGAAGGCTAGAAGAAGGGACTGTGTGATGCCCTAACCAAGCCTGGATTGCAGAAATGAAGGAGACCTCAAAATAATGAGCTTAAGGTATGTATTTTAGTGCATTCTTGTAGATGTTGGATCCTATCTTGTGGATCAGTTTTAAATAGTGATGTGGCGGCATGTGGAATTCAATGAGGAGGGGACAAATTTCATGGTTAGATGCCCCGAACTAGTGATAGTTGCCACATTGATTGGGCTGCAAACTTGGAGAGAGAGTTTTTCAAGTATTGGGTCAAAGTGATGACTATTGTGTGGATAAATTTGATGGGAAGCTTGAGGAGGCCTTAGGAGTTGTTTGGAGGAGCCCACATGGATTTTTGGGAGGCCTACCAATCTACCAACGTGACATCAGACACAATAGATCGGAAGGCAAGAGGAAAACAACAAGGTATGTTGCAGATGGACCCTTGTATGATGGTTTGATGGTGTCCTAGGCGAGGACACATTGAGGTGCCTAGATTTGCGCAATAAATCCTCTATTGCAGGGTAAAGGGAAATTTCATGAAGTTTATGGGCAGCCATGTGTAAGGGTCTCCCAGGTGTGGGGATGCCCTAACTAGGTGCAAATGCTACAGCGTAGACTTGGTCTCTCGTGGATTGTTTAGGGTAGCGTGAGAGAGGACCAAGTGTGGACGCGATTGGGAATTTATGGTCTGCTTGAGGACAACGTGTTAGTGTCCATGTTCGAGCCGAAGTGCAGCACCTTGATGAACAAAGGTGACTGAAAACCTGGCAATTGTGGAGCTCAAGGGTTTGGCCAACCAGGAGCAGGATCGTGGAGCCTGAGACTTGTGTGTGGAGAAGGACTTATACAGCAAATGATGGGCAGTCCTCCTAGCCCATGTTCAATGTGGGAGATGGATATCTTGCAGTAATAGGTGGCATCCCTTCATGCCCTATGTTGGTCTTCATCGTTGCAGCACAGGAAGACCATAGTGGGTTGAATTCCTTGAGTAGTTGAGGACCAGCAGTGGGAAGATTGAGAGTTTTTCACAAGTAGAGTTGTGAAAAACTCGACAAGAGTCTCGATGTGTTGTCACCTTGATGGAATGAGGCACAAATAGAGAGCAGATTGGATAGCCGAGATTCAGTGGCCCGATGGACTTGGAGCATTGATAGAGGTAGGAGCTGCAGATCGGGAACTGAAGGACCAGGCAGGTACAGGGTATGACCGAGAGGGCTGAGAGATTCCACTATAGCTAGATGGTTAGAGTATCTTGTTTGTATCTTGTACTAGTGGATGTATGAGGGCCATTATCCCTTATACGAGAGCCTTTGAATATTTTATTATATGTTTTTAATATAACGAACTTGGGTTGAAAATTTGAAAAGTTGTCTATATTTTGTGCATATGTGATTTACTATTGTTTATATTCTTCTGTGAAAAGTATTTTTGTCGAGATTCTTGGTTTGGAGTGTCAAATATTTTAATACTCTATCCTAGACCCAAGGTCGTGGAAATTCAACATGGTATTAGATCGTGTCTGAGCTACTTTGGAAGTCAGTGAATTAGAGTTTGCACAGTTAAGTAACTGTGGGTGTCTAAATCATGGAGCAGAGGGTTTAGATGAATACATGGAGAGAGGGGCTCGGAGTTCTAGTGGATTGGTGATGCACCTAGTGAACAAAAGTTTGTTGTAGGGAAAATTTTTGATCGTGGACTTCTGTTGACGTGCCATGGTTGGTTGGGACATCTTGAGGGTTTCTTTGGCATGGAAAAGATCAGGATGATCGAGATGGCTTCATGTGATGGACTAAAGTTTGGTAGGCTAAAGTCTTCATCGGATCGTGGTGTTGCATGTCCGATATTGGTGGGATTTTCACAAGTGGTATTTGATCTAGGAGGATGAGTGCTTACAGGACTAAGCCAATGGAGATCATGTAGGCTCAAAGGGAGTCTAGCCTCAGAGGGAGCAACCCTATGGAGGTTTGGGATATTTAGGTTTAGGATGATGACTAGTGTTGGATCAGTTGATGAGCAATTGGAGGAGGCCTTAGGAGCTGTTTGGAGGAGCCTAAAAAGCACTGTTAGGAAGCCCTAACCAGGCATCCAAGGTGACAGCAGGCACATCATTCCAAAAGTGAAGAAGGTTAGTTTTGTGGTTTGAAGAAAGGAAAGGCACACTCAGCTAGGATAGAATATGTCTTGGTTGTACCTGTGTCTGAGCTCCTCCAAGTACCATGCAAAACCCAACCACTAGTACGCAGCCCAGAAAGAAAGTTAATCTCGTCCAACAACAAGAAAGATGGGTGGCTTCTGCTAAATAATCAAGTTTCCCTTCAATGTGAGATTCTAACCACTGTAAATGGAGGAAATTGTGCCATTAGTGCCACTATAAAATACCCTATTCCAAATCTAACAAATGCATTCAATATTTGGGATTAATCCAAAGCTAGTTGCAATAACCTGAGACTTTGTTGAAGGTTTTTAAGAATTAATTTAGAAAGAACATATATTACCTTCAGACAAATATTAGGAAAGTGACTAGAAATTATTAGCTTCTGCAATTTGGACAATATTTTGATTATCATATAATAAAGTACGGGTCTTTACTATTAAGCAAGGTGACTCTAGACAATGGGTCTTCATTATTAAGCATGGTGACTAGTAGAGGAATTTAGTCTTCAACTGTATATTTTGTTGCCAATATTTTTTATTTACTGACATCTCTAATAGTAACACCACTGCTTTCTTTCCTTCCTCAGTATCCCATGCTAGCGCACCCAAGGTAATGCTAGATTTGTTTTCACTTTTCTTCAAGCACACTTAAGAGGAACTAGTTTTGATAGGTGGCAACTCGACATTCCCAAGACAGTTGAGGGAAATCTGCCCATCTTTAAGAGCATTTACATCACTAATTTTTTGGGATGTGGGTAACATCCCAAAAGAAAAAGAGATGTCCCTAATAGTTTCCTTGTACCTTATGGAAAAGGAAACACTAAATTCTAAGCCAACCCACTTTCATTTTGCATATGATGGTGGACGCATCCATTCAGAGTCGGCTGAAAAGGAGCATATATCCACTGATTAATCCATCAGTGGATACATCCCTTAGGGGTAGGACACATCATTAATGCAACTAGGTCCCATCTAAGATAAAAGAGAGGAGGATACAAAAAAATCTCATGCATACATGAGAATGAACTATATCATTTATCAGTGACAAAAATAGAACACATAAAATCATAAAAGCATTGCATCTAACACAATTATGTATGAATATTTGAGTCTTAGACTCTTACAGAAATTGTCACATGTCATTTTTGATGTATGTATGAGTAATTGTTAGGGTAGGTGTCCCCATGTGTGGGTGTACATCTCACATATTTGGTAGGGAAATGACAACATATCCTCCTAGGCTGGTGGGCATCCCCAACCAATAAATAAATGCATGATTGGTGGACCCTATTACCCATCATATGGCATGAGAATTAATCCAGTAGATGACCGCACCCAAGCAGGCTACACTTGGAGAATTTTGGCTCTCTTGCTTGTTACCTCTTATGGTATAGGAGGTTTGTTACCTTTCATGTTATAGGAGGCCTACACTTGTGAATATTTTCACTAATATTTTCATTTCCATCATAAAGGGAGGTTTACAAGTTGACCTTCAGATGTCCCTAGAGTCGTGATTGCATTTGATGAGGTTATTGATGAAGTAAGCATAGATGGCTTGATGATTTTGATGTTTGGGTTGCCTTGATGATGATTGTTTTCATTTCATACTATCTGACTTAGTTGTGAATACCCTGTGATCATTAGATGGTTAATGATACATGTTGTTGTACGACTCACTTGATGAAATCCCCTTGCATTTTGATTTTTTGCCTAAGCCAACATCATTTTCACATAATCAGTTCAATAGCTTCATGATGGTGTATAACACTCTAACATTCTCCCCCTGCTATTACTTGAATTGAAATTGTTCTCGGGGTGATTGAATATGCTCTAGCATGGTTTGATATTCATGAGGTAAACACCCTTTTTCATATTGAAGGATTGTAAGAATATTATGGTATGCCATGATATAGACTACAATCATTTCCTGCTTTACAGTTCTATATACGTAGATCCACTACATATGGGATTGGCTGGCATGATTTGAGGAATGCCCCCACATCTAATTGGCACACATGTTTAGGCCACCCTTTGAGGGGTTGTCATAACAACTATTTGACCACTGCTTCCCACTTATCTATGAGATCCACTTATGGAGGAGTGTGATAAATTTATTGGAGGGGCATCCTAGCTCTTGTGCATATACCTTTTGACAAGTAACCAAATTGTTGCCAAATTAGTGCCAATAAATGCAAAATTGTAGTAGAATTTTAAAATTAGGGTCATAATAGAAATTTGGAAAAATATTGCTAGGAGCTATGGTGGCTATAAATCCATCACCTTAAAACCCTCACCACATTTTGATAAATTTTTTGAGAAATGCCCAACCTTTGTTGCTTGATCACTTTGGTTATTTGGGAAGATTGTGATTGCAGAATGCACATGGTGGAGAACAACTTGAACATAGGGAACAACTTTACGTGTTACGAGTGTTGGATTTGTGTAGATTTGGAGGTACTCCAAGCCCTAGTGTTCAAGGGTTGGAGGTCAAAGCGCCACAAATGGGCTTGTGGGCTTGAGATCCAAGCTTGGGGTTTTTGCACCCATCGTGATTTGGGCCAAAACCGTGGTGGATTTTCAACATGTGATAGATGAGGATGATAGTTCTCAACGAGACGATTCCAACACAATGAGAATCATCCAGTTCTGAGTTGTTGTTAGAGAAAAATTAATTTTTGAAGTTGACAAGTTAATTATTGGTTGTCAAGTCATGTTGGCTTTATGTAAATAAATCCAATAGGTGTGTCTCTTCATAATTCGTTGAATCCCCTCATTATGTCTATAAAAGGAGGGTAAGCACCTGTGTTTTAGACATCCATTGTGTGCAACACATCACAAGAAGATAGCTTGTGGAGGAGAAGCAAACTTATGTTTTGGGCCATAGGCATAAGAGGGCTGACAGCATGGAGAAGAGGGCAGTTCAAGGCACTCTTGGTGACTATTATGAAGGCATTTTGTTGTGCTAGAGGGTCTAGGAAAAGGAGAGAATTTTTGTATGTTTTTGGGGTATGTTAGGGTGTTTAGACCCTTGGAAGAGATAGTTGCATCCCTAGATGGCTGTTGTGGGAAGGTCACAGGCCTAAACCAACCTAAATAGAGCTTTGTAGGGTAGTTTTAGGGTTGGTTCATGCCAAGGACAACAATGTTGAGGAGGAGGGTTCTTCCAAAGCATAGCCACTTTCATAAAGAGAAATTCTGGGCAGAATTGAAGGCTAGAAGAAGGGATTGTGGGATTCCCTAACCAAGCCTAGATTTTAGCAATGAAGGAGAACTCAAAATAATGAGCTTAAGGTATGTATTTCAGTGCATTCTTGTAGATGTTGGATCGTAGCTTGTGGATTAGTTTTAAATAGTGATAGGGCGGCATGTGGAAGTCAATGAGGAGGGGGAAGATTTCATGGTTAGATGCCCAAAACTAGTGATAGTTGCCACAGTGATTGGGAAGCAAACTTGGAGTGATATTTTGTTAAGTATTGGGCCAAAGTGATGACTATTGTGTGGATCAGTTTGATGGATAGCTTGAGGAGGCCTTAGGATTTGTTTGGAGGAGCCCACATGGATTGTTGGGAGGCCTACCAAGCAGCTAAGGTGACAGCATGCACATCAGATCGGAAGTCAAGAGGACAACAACAAGGTATGTTTCATATGGACCCTTATATGATGGTTTGATGGTGTCCTAAGTGAGGAAACATTGAGGTGCCTAGATTTGTGCAATATCTCCTCTATTGCAGGGCAAAGGGAATTTTGATGAAGTTTGTGGGCAGCCATGTGTAAGTGTCTCCCAGGTGTGGGGATGACCTAACTAGGTGCAAATACTACAACGTGGAATTTGTATCTCGTGGATTGTTGGAGGGCAGCGTGAGAGAGGACCAAGTGTGCACGCGATTGGGCACTTATGGTTTGCTTGAGGACAACGTGATAGTGTCCATGTTGGAGCCGAAGTGCAACACCTTGATGGAAAACAGTGACTGCAAACCTAGTAGTTGTGGAGCTCAAGGTTTTGGCTAACTAGGAGTAGGATTGTGGAGCTGAGACTTGTGTGTGGAGAAGGGCTTCTACATCAGATGATAGGCAGTCCTCCTAGCCCATGTTCGTTGTGGGAGATGGACATCTTGCAGCGATAGGTGATAGCCCTTCGTGCCCTATGTTAGTCTTCATCGTTGCAGCACAAGAATACCATAGTGGGTTTAAGTCTTTGAGTAGTTGAGGAGTAGCGGTGGGTAGATTGAGAGTTGTTCACAAGTGGAGTTGTGAATAACTCGACAGGAGTCTCGATGTGTTGTCATCTTGATGGAATGAGGCACAACTATAGAGCAGATTGGATAGCCGAGATTCAGTGGCCAGATGGACTTGGAGCATTGATAGAGGTAGGAGCTGCATATCGGGAGCTGGAGGATCGGGCAGGTACAGGGTATGACCGAGAGGGCTGAGAGATTGCACTAATATAGCCAGATGATTAGAGTATCTTGTCTGTATCTTGTACTAGTGGCTGTATGGGGGCCATTATCCCTGATACGGGAGCCTTAGAATATTGTATTATATGTTGTTAATATAATGAGTTTGGGTTGAAATTTTGAAACGTTGTCTATATTATGTGCATATGTGATTTACTATTGTTTATATTCTACTGTGCAAAGTAGTTTTGTCGAGATTCTTGGTTTGGAGTGTCAAAGATTTTAATACCCTATCCAAGACCCAAGGTCATGGAAATTCAACATGGTATCAGATCATGTCTGAGCTACTTTGGAAGTCAGTGAATTAGAGTTTTCACAATTAAGAAACTATGGGTGTCTAAATCATGGAGTAGAGGGTTTAGCTGAAGACATGGAGATGTGGTCTTAACAGGTTACATGGAAAGAGGGGCTCGAAGTTCTAGTGGATTGGTGGTGCACCTGGTGAACAACAGATTATTGTAGGGAAGATTGTTGATCATGGACTTATGTTGACATGCCATGGTTGGTTGGGACATCTCGAGGGTTTCTTTGGCATGGACGAGATCAAGATGATTGAGATGACTTCATGTGATGGACTACAAGTTGGCAGCCTAAAGTATTCATCGGATCGTGGTGTTGCATGTCCGATATTGGTGGGATTTGCACAAATGGTATTTGATATAGGAGGATGAGTGCTTACAGGACTAAGCCAATTGAGGTTGTGTAGGCTCAAAGGGAGTCTAGCCTCAAAGGGAGCAACCTTATGGAGGTTTGGGATCTTTAGGTTCAGGATGATGATCAATGTTGGATCACTTGATGAGTAGTTGTAGGAGGCCTTAGAAGTTGTTTGGAGGAGCCTAAAAAGGACTGTTAGGAAGCCCTAACCAGGCAGCCAAGGTGAAAGCAGGCACATCGGTCCAGAAGTGAAGAAAGGTAAGTTTTGTGTTGTGAAGAAAGGAAAGGCACACTCAGCTAGGAGAGAATATGTCTTAATTGTAACTGTGTCTGAGCTCCTCGAAGTATCGCGCACAACCTAGCCACTATTATGCAGCCCAAAAAGCAATTTAATCTCGTCCAACAGCAAGAAAGATGGGTGGCTTCCACTAAATACTCAAGCTGCCCTTCAATGTGAGATTCGAACCACTATAAATGGAGGAAATCGCTCCATTAGTGACCAGAACTCGTCCTTGTCTCTTTTCCCAACATTACAACCTTTTTAGTTAAAACATAGCTTGTTCTTTGATCTTATAGATTTTCAATGTCTACAATGGTCCTTGATATGTTTTATTGGAACAATATAATGAAATATGCTATAGAAAAAATAATATTTATGCGAGAATCCTATCACAATATTTAAATGATATATTACATGTATTAAAGAATTGAAAGAATACATTGCAGCCTTCTGTATTTGGTACAAATGGTCCATAAACTGCGGATATTCCATTGGACAGTACAGATCTAATCATAATACATTGAAATCTAAAATCTATATTATGAGAGATTTAATTTCCTTAGATGAATTTATTAAATTACTTTTTTTTTCTTGTAATATACCAAACTGTAACAGTTCAAGTTTTCCTTAAAAAAATTTGAGTTTTGATGTGAGTTTTCAGTGGTGAATTTCTTCAAACATTTCATTTACACTCTGTTGTAGGTGCTCATTATAATTTTTTTTGTTTTTGGGAAATGCATTCAATGCCTTACATGTGGCACAAACTTCTTCTAAACACATATATATCCCTTATGAAAACTCAAAAATTAAAACATTGTTGTGACATAATAGTATAACCCACAAGCAATATTTTCACATTTAAAATTTGAGTGTACAATGAAAAAACAGAAATGTAGAACCTGATATTTAGTGGCATTGATTTGGCAAGTGTACAAACTTCAATATTGGTTCTCCTGAAGCATCATTCCAACACTAGTTTATAATATATGATGTCCAATGATGAATACACAAGTCCAACCTTAATGATAGCCTTGAAATCCCATGCAAAAATGGTCTTTGGGGTAGCATGCAGCCCAAAATGAATCTACTGCAATGATAAAGTGTATAAGAGTGACTAGTCACCCATTACTATAAACTTCAAAACCCACAGCCAACAAAAAAGTAGAGATTCAGGCTTCGGTTGAGTAAAATATCAAGCCTCACACTCAGCTAAGAGAGAATATGTCTTTGCTGCTGTAACTGTGTCTGAGATCCTCCAAGTACCATGCACAACCCAACCACTAGTACGTAGGCAAAAAGCAAGTTAATCTCGTCCAACAACAAAAAAATGGGTGGCTTCCACTAAATACTCAATATGCCCTTCAATGTGAGATTCGAACCACTGTAAATGGAGGAAATCGTGCCATTAGTGCCACTATAAAATACCCTATTCCAAATCTAACAAATGCATTCAACCTTTGGGATTAATCCAAATCTAGCGACATTCGGGGTTTGGGATTAATTAAAATCGAGAAAATGCATTTAGCGTTTGGGATTCAACATTTGAGATGAATAATTTACAGTCTGGAAGGACAAAGTCTGTGACAATTACCTTACGGTCCTGTCTTGCAAGAGTCCAAACAGACTTTGAAACCATAAAATTTTAAACTCCACCAAATTAATAATGTTAAAATCCCACCAAATTATTAAATGTTTGGAGGGAAATATGAAAAAAAAAAAATCGAGACCACTTTTAAAAAAAAAGAGGGAAACAAATAGTGCGCTCTGAACTCTTAATTCGGTGACAAATGGGATAGCTAGAGCGCACTCTTAATTAGGTGACAAAGGGGTAATTAAGAGAATGTTATAGCTTAGAATAAAATGAAGATTTCACACATTGCATGACTTTTAAATAGTTTTTCTTTTCTTTTTTTAATTCATTTTTCCAATTTTTGGTTTTGACAAAATGGTGGTATAGATTGTTAGAATGAAGAATATTAATTTATTTAAAAATATTCTTTCTATTTTCTTTTTATGTTTTTTTATTGAATTTTATAAAAAAAATTGTTTTCAATGTTGTTAAGAAAATTTAAGCAAATAGTCAAAAAAATCTATCTAAACTAAAATAATTATAAAAAAAACAATGTTTTTTATTGAATTTTATAATTCTTTTTATTTTCTATATTGTTAGGAAAATTTAAGCAAATAGTCAAAAAAATATCTCTAAACTAAAATAATTATATAAAAAAAAAGACTAATAAATGTTGATATAGAGATATGGAAATAAATTCTTAAACAATTACAAGAGGAAAAAAAGATCACAAGTGATATTGTAACATGAAGAGTGGACCTTAAGATACTAGCATGCATGGTGGAAGATTTATATCCCTTGCACCTTGTAAATTGTTAATTTCATATAACTAGATGGAATTATTTGATGTGTTTAATATTATTTTATTATGTTCTTCCAGATTAATAAATGTTAATTGCAAAAACAGACCACTTCCCTGTGTTCAAGTCTTTATTTTGCATTAATACACATCTCTTCTAATTTTATGTATACTTGTATATTTAATTGTTAAAAACTAAATTAGGGTGAAAATGTGGTGGTGGTGATAGTCGTTAAGAAGAAACGTGTGTGTTTATATATACATTGAATAAATTAGGAGGCTTTCAAATCACATATGTTGCTTACAAGTGTATAAAGAGCACATTTAACCATGTTTTAGGGTACATTTTGTACGTATCATAATGTATATGAGGGGGAAAATGGTTTTCAGTGCTAGTGATATAGTCGCACAAATGACCCCATAAATTTCTGCTTTGGGATATCCCCAAGATTCAATACGCAATCCAAAGTGAGAGAATTCTTTGCTGAGGTGACAGTAGAAACAACCCTTTAGCATTAAATTTGAGAGACAAAAGTGTATTCAAAATTTTAACATTGTAGATGGCTTCAGAGACCCCTTTGTCTCTAAATTTTAACACTGCAGATGGATTCAGAGACCCTTGTAGTGACATGTGACATGTGAAATCGACCGGGTAATGCCATGCATCTACTGAAATTGTCACGTCCTCCAACTTTCCCACAGGCTTGACTGTGGACCTATCTGCCAATTCCAACACTGTAGGTGTATACTTCAAATTCTGAAGGCCTAATGTATGCATGGTTTCAGTAGTGATGACATTGATGGCAGCACCCAAGTCTACCAGTACGTTTGGAATCTCTACCCCATTAATTTGTACTATCAGAACTGGGTTTCCCGGGTCTCCATATTTTACTAGCCCATCATGAAGTCCGATAGTTTTCCCATAACATGTATAGTGAGGGGGTCCTTAGTATTCTTTGCAGGTTTCTTCGAACAATACTCCCTAAGAGTCTTTGCATAAATTGGCACATCTTTCATAGCTTCTAACAAGGGAATTTTAACAAATAAATTCTGCAATTCTCCTAATAAGTAAAATTCAGCTTGTGGGCTCAGTTTACTCACAATCAATGTCTCTGGGTAGGGTGGTTCAGATTGAGGTTGTTTTACAAGAGGTGCCTTAACAGTTTGTTTCAGTTCTTTATCAGTTGGCTGTGCCTCTTTGTCTTCATTATCAAGCTGTTCAATGATAATCGGAGAGGGTCAGAAATTAACTGTCTGACTAGATCACAAATTCATTTCATACAGATGTGCTGTAGAAATTCTATACGAAGGCAGGTTAAGAACATCGTCTTGATGAGCTCCTTTGTTATTGGGGTTAGGGTTAGGCTGCATTGGAAGCCGAGGATGGACAGGTTGGTTACCAGGAGGCACAATGGAGGGTAATTGGAGCTGTTGTGGTATCTGTTGTTGTGGCATCTGCTGAGGGAACTGCCCTATAGAGGGTCCTCGCCAAGTTGGAGCCCATGATGAGCTCATACTAGCAAGAGGGTGCCATTGCTGCCATATTGGGTGCTGGTATTGTGGCCACATAGGGGAGCAAGGTATGGGTTGGGGATTCATGTTATAATTATTGGAATGCTGAGATGGATCCAGATACATACCTTGATTTCCCATTGGTGGTCGAAATTGCCAAGACTTCCTGGCACCCATAAGATACAGCTGCTCCGTGTCCTCCCCTGCTCCTTGAAATACTGCTTTCAAGCCTGGCAAGGAAGGGCATGAGCTGGTAACATGATTTAGCTCATAGATGTCACACTTCTCTATAGACTTTAATGGGCATTCTCTTTCTAAATGATTCTTTTTGCATTTCGGGCAGAAGATCGCCATAGCCCTTTCCTTCTCCAACTGCTTTTGCTTCACTTGCAAAGTATCCATCTGTGTTGATAGGGTACTAAGAATATCTGTCTTCAAGTTGTCTAACAGGTTCCCAATTTCTTCTTTCGTAATACCACCGCTAGATCCTTTTACTGGACGAACCCCTGATTTGTTTCTTGCAAGCCCTCTTTAGCACTAGATACACAAATCGCAAATATTTTCAAAAGTTTCCTTGGAGATTTCTCCTTTCCCCACAATGTTCAACATTTCCATTGAATCCTCTCGAAAAGATCGAAGGAGGATAACCTTCAAAATTTCTTTGTCCAAGTCAGAATGTCCTGACCTCTGTAAGAGGTACTTAAACCTTTCCACACAGTCTTCCAGAATTTCATCTTCTTTATGTGTAAACTTGAAAAGCTCCTCCTTGATATTCCGAGATTTACAATAGTCCTGATACTTCTCCAGGAAAGATGTTCGCATGCCCTCCCATTTGGTAATGGATTTCCCTCCAAGGCCCATAAACCATCGTAGAGCTGTCCCCTTGAGTGTAGAAGGAAAAATCTTCAATTTCTAGACATCCGTCATGTAATCATACCCCCGACACACTATATCAAACTCAAACAAAAATATCTTGGGGTCCTCTGACACGAGCCCATGGAAATTTAGTAAAGCTGCCAATGGGATAGGCTTTGTAGGCGCACCTCCTCCTGTATTCTCAATGGGAAACTCGATAGTAGAGGTTGTGGGAGCCATGGAAATTTTCCAATAGTCGCTGGGGATTTCAACAGGCTCTGTAGAGGATGAATGTGGAATCCTTACTACTGGAACTCGAGTGGCTTTGGAAGTGCTCCCCCGGTCTCTCGGTGATACAAATATTGCTTCGTTTCTACTGCCTGCGTCCTGATGGCTCAATCCCTCAACGACAACTTCCTCTCCCCTATTGAAGTAGTCTGATTCTGTCAATATTCTACTTGTGATTTCTTCTCCTTCTATCCCCAATGCAAGATCCTCTTAATCAGGTCCAATGCTACTTGAGCCTTCCGCTAATGGAGGACCTTGTTGTACTGAATCACTAATGGATACTGGAGTATGCACTGGTTGATCTACTGATTGTCCTTCGGATCGTACTCTCCTGGCTCCTGGCCTTGCGGCTGCACGAGAAGATGCTTCAAACTCTGCCTTTTCGAAGATCTACTGAATGTAAGTCTTTCTTCCCAAATCTGGTCTTCCCCTCTTTGGGGCTCTCGCTCCACCTCTCTTATTTGATTATTTTTTCATAAAAAAATTAATGTGATAGAGAATCTCTGCATGAGCCTACAACACTTCAATCCTGAAGTAAGGTGTCAAAGGACCATTCCTTCCCCAAGACACAAGGATTTGAAAAGAGAAAAACAACAAGATGGAGACTAGAGTTTCAGACCCAGAGCAGGGCGTCAAAAGACTCCTCCCTCCCTGGGACAAGAACAAGAACCACACAACCCACAAAAAGACCTAATACTTCCCAGATCTGAAGCAGGGCATCAAAAGACTCCTCCCTCCCCAGGACAAGAAGATGGCCCAAAACTCCAAACAAAAGAAAAAACAAAAAAACCAAAATCAAAACCTACGCTCAGGACCTAAAGTAGAGTGAGAAAACTTGTTCTCTCCCCAGGATGAGAGATCGACCCTCTGGTTGCCTCGAATTGTTGCTTGCACCTTGTAGCCTCCCGGCAACGGTGCCAAGATGTTGGTGTTCAAGTAGGGATGATTTATCCACCCTAATCTGACATTAATCTTATCAATTCGGGAGCGTATCCTTTCAAGGCTATGCGTAAGGTATATGCAGGAACAAACACTCAATCTGTTCAACCAAGGGTTTACAGTCAAAACTCAAAACATTACTGTGAAGTAAAGTTAATACAGAACATTCAACAATCTTAATCAACAAGAGATAAAAATAACAACCATAGCACAATAGAAATTAATCCACACATATACACAGAAGCAGCACCTGATCAGAAGAGTGAACCCAACTCTCTGATCAGGGCTGCGTTAATTACGAAATGCTTTGGAACAGTAAACCCAGATGTATTTTATTGATATATGAAATGTGATTATAGTCTTCTCTTCGGAACCCCGAATTACAGGAACAATGTCCATTTTATACATAGTATAAGGGAATAACAGATTTCTCTGAAACATGATAATCATGTGTTCAAAAATAGAATCTGGTTGAAACAGCATGAACAGCAAATATTCTGAATGGAGCAAAGGGCCGAGAATAGGCCCAAGGAGTCGTGGTCCAGCTGCGCATTCTCCCTTTGGCTTGCCGTTACCGATTCTTGTTGTGATCTGCTGGAGTGAGGGTTCCTATCTTCAATCTACAGCCAAACACAAACCTTAGTGCCACAATTACGTAAAACCCCGTGATTTTACTTCATTAATCAAAATATCCCAATCGGACAAGTTAGGGTATTTACCTCAGGAGTTTATCATGGAAAATGTGGGTAAATTAAGAAAAGAGGGTCAAAAAGGATAGCAAAAGTGGGCAAAGAAATAGCCGAATTCGGTGCCTAAAAAGGAGCATGACACAACTCAGGGTGAGCTTCCTAAAGATCCTCACACCAGCGTAACGGAGAAGCACCACTTAACTCAGGGCTAGCACCCTGCTTGCAAATGCAAGCGGATTCACACTGATGAAGGCACCGTAGAGAAGACACGTGACAATCAGGAACAAGCTACTGGAGGAGAAAGGGAGAAGGATGACACGGGAGAAATGTAGGCTGAAAAGGAAGACCTCAACGCCTACAGTTGCTGAATTATTGAAGAACGCCCAGTAACAGCAAATGACAGCTAAATCTGCAAGCTTCTTCAGGAATCAGGTTCCCAGATCCCAATAATTTGGGTTCATTTCAGTTTTTTTGAAAAGTTTAATTAGTTTTGAAATGGCCTTGAAAATAATTGTAAAACGACAGACCTCGTAATGTGGGATAGAAAGAAGTTCCTCTTTAAAACTTTAGCCACTCTTGTTATCTTACATGGATGTGAGGTTAGGGGTTGCAGCATCTCTAGAGAATCCTGGAGAAAGATTGAGCAAATCTAGAAGCGTTTTATAACTTATAACCTTAAAATTAAAATTAATACACCCTATCCTATTCTCCTTATAGAAGTGGGTCTTTCCCCTATCGAGAGCCTAACTATGACTAGGCTTTTGTTGTACAAGCACAAGCTTAATAGCATAGGAGACCATAGACTTCCTAAGCTAGCTTTAAATTCTAGCCAAAACCACCTAAGTCTTAAACGAGGTTGGTATAAAGACACCAGGGCCTGGTTGAACCAATGGAAGATTGACGAGAATGTTGCATTGCAAAACATTAATAACATTAAAAAAATTGTTACTACTAAGTTCAAAGAAAAAATGTGGTGTGAGAAAGATCTAGCAGCTAAAAGAATTGAAAGATTACATTGCAGCCTTCTTTATTTGGCACAAGTGATCCGTAAACTGCGGATATTCCATTGGACAGTACAGATCTAATCAAAATACATTGAAATCTAAAATCTATATTATGTGAGATTTAATTTTCCTTAGATTTTATGGATTTATTAAATTACTATTTTCTGCTTGTAAGATACAAAACTATAACACTTCAAGTTTTCCTTAAAAAATTATGAGTTTTGATGTGAGTTTTCAGTGGTGAATTTCTTCAAACATTTCATTTACACTCTGCTGTAGGTGCTCATTATATATATATATATATATATATATATATATATATATATATATATATATATATATATATATATATTTGTTTCTGGACAATGCATTCAATGCCTTACATGTACCACAAACTTCTTCTAAACACATATATATCCCTTATGACAACTCAAAAATTAAAACACTAGTGTGACATAACAGTATAACCCACAAGAAATATTTTTACATTTAAAATTTGAGTGTACAGTGAACAAATAGAAGTGTAGAACTTGATATTTAGTTGCATCGATTTGGCGAGTGTACATACTTCAATAATGGTTCTCCTAAAGCATCGTTCCAACACTAGTTTATAATATACGTTGTCCAATGATGAATACAAAATTCCAGCCTTAATGATAGCCTTGGAATCCCATGCAGAACTGGTATTTGGGGTAGCACGCAACCCAAAATTATTCTACTGCAATGATAAGGTGTATAAGAGTGATTGGTCACCCATTACTGTAAACTTCAAAACCCACGGCCAGCGAAAAAGTAGAGATTCAGGCTTCGGTTGAGGAAAATATCCAGCCTCACACTCAGCTAAGAGAGAATATGTCTTTGTTTTTGTAACTGTGTCTGAGATCCTCCAAGTACCATGCACAACCTAGATATCCTCCAAGTACCATGCACAACCCAGCCACTAGTACGCAGGAAGAAAGCAAGTTAATCTCGTCCAACAATAAAAAAGATGGGTGGCTTCCACTAAATACTCAAGCTTCTCTTCAATGTGAGATTCGAACCACTGTAAATGGAGGAAATCGTGCCATTAGTGCCACTATATAATACCCTATTCCAAATCTAACAAATGCATTCAACCTTTGGGATTAATCCAAATCTAGCTACATTCAGGATTTGGGATTAATTAAAATCGAGAAAATGCATTTAATGTTTGGGATTCAACATTTGAGATGAATACCTTACGGTTTGGAAGGATAGACTCTGTGACGATTACCTTACGGTCTTGTCCTGCAGGAGTCCAAACAAACTTTGAAAACATGGAATTTTAAACTCCACCAAATTAACAATGTTAAACTCCCACCAAATTATTAAATGCTTGGAGGGAAATATGAAAGCAAAAAAAAAAAATCGAGATTACTTTTAAAAAAAAGAGGGAAACAAATAGTGCGCGCTAAACTCTTAATTCGGGGACAAATGGGATAGCTAGAGCGCCCTCTTAATTAGATGACAAAAGGGTAAAGAGGAGAATGCTATAGCTTAGAATAACAGGAAGATTTCACACATTGCATGACTTTTAAATAGTTTTTCTTTTTTTTATTCGTTTTTCTAATTTTTTGTTTTGACAAAATGGTGGTATAGATTGTTAGAATGAAGCATATTAGTTTTTTTTTTAAATAGACTTTCTATTTTCTTTTTATGTTTTTTTATTGAATTTAATAATTTTTTTTGTTTTCAATGTTGTTAAAAAAATTTAAGCAAATAGTCAAAAAAGTCTATATAAACTAAAAAATCATTTCGATTATAAAAATAAGAAATTGAAGAAGAAGTTTATAAAAGAACAAAAATAAGAAATTGAAGTCTCAAGTAATAAAATAAATAGCAAAACCAACAAGTTCTCAAGTTCTCAATTGAAGTCTCAAGTAATAAAATAAATAGCAAAACCAACCCATGGTATGACAAAGATTGTAAAAGTGCGAGGAGAGCAATTAAGGAAGTTGTTGATGAATCTCTTAAAATTAACAAGATAAAAATCTACAAAGCCCTAACTAAAAGGAAAAAAAGGCAATATATTCGTAAAAGACAAGAGAATCTCTTACACCTCTCTAAGGTGGCTCCTAAGAAATTCTGGAGGCGGATTCTAACTAGGAAAACTAAAGATAATAATAAAATTGCTTTACATGACTGGAATTCCTATCTTAAAAAACTTTATGAGTCTTCAAATGCCAGGTATTTTGAAACCCTGCTCACAACGAAAGATTTTTTCTCATTAGAAGACATTAATTTTGGGGTTAAACGCCTGGAAAATGGGAAAGCTAAAGACATTGAAGGTTAGCAGGTGAAAATCTTAAAAATTGGAGGTCCTGTCCTTAAGTGTAATATCGAAGTTAAACAAGGTTGCCCCCTCTCCCCTACCCTATTTGGCATTTACATAGACAGGCTAGAAGGTTTTTTAGAAGAAGAAGGATGTGCTGGCATGATCTTAGATGGGATAGTCATCATCCTTCTTCTCTATGCTGACGATATTATTCTTTTCGCAAGGCGCCCATCTGATCTTGATAAGCAACTTAGAATTCTTAAGGATTTCTGCTCTACCATAGGTATGTATGTTAACACTTACAAAACAAAAGTTATGATTATCAAATCCAAGAAGGACACTTACGCTAATTTTATGTATGACAATAGTAACTTGGAGGAAGTGTCTTCTTACAAGTACCTAGGAATTGATATTCATCACAAGCTCAACTGGAACTATAGCATTCAGAAAAGGATTAATGGGGTGTGGAAAGCTTATTTTGGCCTTGAAAATAATTGTAAAACGACAGACCTCGTAATGTGGGATAGAAAGAAGTTCCTCTTTGAAACTTTAGTCACTCCTGTTATCTTATATGGATGTGAGGTTAGGGGTTGCAGCATCTCTAGAGAATCCTGGAGAAAGATTGAGCAAATCTAGAAGCGTTTTATAACTTATAACCTTAAAATTAAAAGTGATACACCCTATCCTATTCTCCTTATAGAATTGGGTCTTTCCCCTATCGAGAGCCTAACTATGACTAGGCTTTTGTTGTACAAGCACAAGCTTAATAGCATAGGAGACCATAGACTTCTTAAGCTAGCTTTAAATTCTAGCCAAAACCACCTAAGGCTTAAACGAGGCTGGTATAAAGACACGAGGGCCTGGCTAAACCATTGGGAGATCGACGAGAATGTTGCATTGCAAAACATTAATAAGATTAACAAAATTGTTACTTCTAAGTTCAAAGAAAAAATGTGGTGTGAGAAAGATCTAGCAGCTAAAAGAAAATTAAGATATTATAAGGAGGTCATCAACCCCACCTAGAAGATCAAAAGTATCTCTCTGTTTTAACTAGCTCAAAGAAGAAAATTAATATAGCCAAGATTAGAATGAACTCTCATGAGCTTCATAGTGAAACAGGTCGTTGGACAGTTCCTAAAACACCATGGATGGAAAGGATCTGCCATCTCTATGAGAATATGAACATCGAGGATGAAAGTCACTTCCTCTTAGAGTGCCCCAAGTACAACCACATTAGAACTCAATTTCATAATCTTTTTTGCAATACTTACCTTCCTAGCCTTTTAATTTGAAAGCATCAATCCTCCTTATTAAATGTTATCCTAAAAAGTTTGAATATGTGAGATCCATTTTAGAGTAATTTTTTTTTTGCAATTTAATATTTTAAATTAAATTTTCAAAAATTATAAATAAAAACAATTAATTAAAAAAAAACTTAAAATGTAATTTTATTATTTATGTATTTTATTTATTTAAAAACATTAACAAGATCAAATCTCCTTATTAAATGTTACCCTAAAAGTTTCAATATGTGAGATTTAATTTAGAGTAATTTTTTTTTTCAATTTAATATTTTAAATTAAATTCTCAAAAATTATAAATAAAAATAATCAATTAAAAAATTTTACAATGTAATTTTATTAGTTATGTATTTTATTTATTTATTTATTAGTAAAATATTGACTACTATATTATTTATGTTAATTTAAGTGTCTACCATACTGTGTTCTCTCTGTTAACATGAGTAGACACCTTCTGAATTAATAGAAACAAACTAGGCTTAAAACGTTGACTGCATGCTGAGCTTTAAAAGTCCGTCGATTCTCAAGAAAACTAAGGTTAGTCTTAGTGATATAATTTCGATTATAAAAATAAGAAATTGAAGAAGAAGTTTATAAAAGAACAAATCATTTGAATGTTTTTAAAACTGAAGTGATGGTTTCTATTGTAAGAGTTTTATATTTTAAATGTTTCATAATATAAAAGAAAAGTTTTTAAACCCAACTGAAGTGATAGTAGTTTATTTTTTTTGAGTTCCACAACTAGAAAAAGATGTTTCTTTTTTTTGAGTTCCAGAACTAGAAAAAGAAAGAAAACAAAAAAAGGAGCAGCAAAGGCAACAAGGGCAGGTAAGCTGCCCATTGAGAATGTACGTATAGCTGTAATTGTTGTTGCATTGATTGAATGAGACATGATGGAGCAGTTTAATTAGAAATATTTCGATTATAAAAATAAGAAAACGAAGAAAAAGTTTATAAAAGAACAAATTATTTGCTTGTCTACTTACACATGGTTCGCTAACTGAAGTGAGAGGTTTCTATTTTAAAAACTGAAGTGAAGGTTTCTATTTAAGAGTTTTATGAGAGGTTTATATTTTAAATGTTTCATAATATAAAATATATATATTTAAACCCAACTGAAGTGACAGTTGTCTATTTTTTTTAGAGTTCCACAACTAGAAAAAAAGCAAAAGAACAGCAAAGGCAAGTAAGATGTCCATCTAAAACATTCTTATAGTTGTAATTGTTGTTGACATTTATCAGACTCGAAGCAGCTTAATTAGCCCGCAACAGTAGCCTTGGCCATCATAGTGGATATTCCCCCAGAGGACGAGCCAAAGGAATTAGAGACTAGGAACCTAAAGGGCTGTAAACAGGTAATTCATGCCTTCGATGAAGATGAAGCCCCAAAGCAAAATGCCAGAGTGGTTGGAGAGTTATCTGGCCACGCATAGCGGAGGGAGATCAGTGATGCCCATTAATAATAATTGCTCAATTCACGAGGACTATGAATTCAACAGTAGTAGAAGTGTGGTTTCTGATGATGATAAAATTAGTATATGTTTCCACAGGGCCACACGCATAGCTTTCTACTGCAAATCCCTCAACAAGAATAACACTCCGCTCATGAATATCCTCAACGAAATAAACATCATGTGTAGGGTCTCCGGTTACGAGGAGGGTATTGTGAGACTTCATGCGGTTTACGAGGATTCACAGAATATACATCTAGTTTTGGAGCTGTGTAGCTGAGGAGATCTGTTGAAAACGGTTGTGCAGAGAGGCGGTTACAAGGATGCAGAATTGGAAGCTTCCATGATCTTCAAGCAGATGATGGAGAGCATTTTGTATTGCCATGCGAAGGGTGTTGTTCATAGAGATATCAAATTGGAAAACATATTCTTGACAGCTGGCAGTGATGATCTCACGCATCCAGTCGTCAAGTTGGGTGACTTCGGTCTTGCTACGCTCTTTCAGAAAGGTATCGTACTATTTATTTAAATCAGTTGGTTTTTAATTTCAGACTTAATGTGGTAAAGTTTTTATATTAGTTGACAAAAGTACAGATCAGTTATTTTGGCCGGAATTTTTTATAATTTTGGGTGCCCTAGTCTTCCTAGGCAACATTTTGTTTTAGAATTTGGCAAAAATTTTATCAGAATCACATTTATAGTTGTTAAACTTTAGTATTTTGAGTGCCTTGGGGTTTTTGGTAGTGCTGAATCCATTTCCATTATCAAAAATGGATTCGAAACACTTCAACTACCTGATTTCTTGAATTTTAGTTGCCTAGATTCCAGCAAAAAACTGCCCTCTAGGCTATTTAGTTACCTAGGTAGACAACTCCATTTTGGGTGGCATCTTTCTCTGAAAAAAAAGAGAGTACTGTAAATTTGATAATAGGAATTTATTCTTATTTTTTATAATAGAAATTTATTCTTATTCAAAATAATTATCTTAGGACGATAAAATTGTTGAAAAATATCGCTTGCGAAATTGCAGGAGGTAAACTTCTGTATGATGAAATGGGAACCCGAGCTTACATGGCTCCCGAAATTATGAGTGGACAAGGATATACAGAGAGCGTCGATATTTGGAGCGCTGGAGTGTTGTTGTATGCCATGCTCAGTGCTAGATTCCCATTCCATGGTGACACTCTCTTGGAACTCTAAGTGTAAGATTTTGAAGGAAGATGTTGATCTCAAAAATGGTGTGTGGGACAAAATCTCATTGCTGGCCAAAGACCTCATCTCACGCATGCTCGTCAAAGATCCACAACACCGCTTGAATGCTACTCAAGTATTGAGTAAGTAACACAACCATAATCGTTATCTCATTTTGGCACACATGAATTAACCTCTTTTTTATATTAATGGATATTGGTGTTTGTTACAGGGCACCCTTGGTTGAATTTGTTAAAGAAGTAATCATTCGGTTAGAAGTAGTTTTAGATTAGTTAGTGATTAGTTTCCAGATTCAGTTTATGAGTAACTGTTTCTGAGTTGTATAAATACACATTTCTCTTTTCAATAAACATGTATTGAGTTCCGCTGTGCTCTGCCATTCTCTGCTGTCTCCTTTGTTAATTTGTCATGGTATCGGAGCGGAGAGTTGATCATCGTTGGAGAAGCAGAGAGTAGTTGGGCGTCGTTTTGTTGGCAGAGTTACCAGAGAAAACCCTTGGCGCGATCGACGACGGAGAGGGAGGTGAAACCATCTGGTGCGAATTGAGAACCTCTCCTGCGTTTGCAGCGTTTGATGAAGGTCTTGTGTTGTAAATTTTGTGATGACTGCATAGAATTTGGGAATTATGTTATGTTCTGCTTTTTAGTTCGTTCAGGGTAAAATACAGTGCCCTATTTATTTTGTAGTTTTCATGCCACAGGGTTTGATTGAAAATACACAGTTGAAGAAATGAAGCAAGGGTGTTGGAGTTGTCATTCTTTCCACCACTTGAAAGCAATAAATCGTCCTGGTGCTAGTATTCCTAGGCCATAATGAGCCTGCCCATTTGAGTATGTATGCTATGCATTTCCTAGACCTGAAATTATATATGCAGGAAGCAGAAGGTGTTCGACTTGACAAGTGATATAGCAATTATTATTATCTAGTGATGATGGAAACAATAGTGATGAGAGAGTGTTTTAATATGGACAGTACGGAAGTACCTTTGCTTCAAAACTTTTGGCATTTCTGTGGTAAAACCAGCTTTCATTTCCAAAATTTACATACTAAAACAATACTTTGACAAGCTTTTATGCGTTTTGATGAATAGGTATTTTCATGGATGCATATGAAAGGAGTGATACGGATGCAATGTCATATTGAAGATAATAAAGTCCGCTCTCTTTTGAATGTTTCCTTCATTTCAAGAAAACAAAAAAATTCTTGAGAGCACATTTAAATGGAATCTTTAACAGTAGTTTTTGGCAGTGCAGGCGTTAGTTGTGGGTTTCCGTATTTTCGAGTTACTGAAGAGAAGGCCGAGGATCACTGAAAGTTTGGAGGCATTTTTACTTATAGATATTGTCTGCTGTTGTGCAATCATTTTTCCAATTGTTTGGTCGATCAAAAATCTGCGTGAAGCATCCAAGACTGATGGGAAGGCGGCTAGGAACTTGGGAAAATTGACCCTTTTTCAGGTAATTTTATATTGTTGTTGTCAGCGATTTGTATTTTACCAGAATCGTGGTTTTACAGGTGGGTGAGGAATGGTGCAGAAGAGGCTGTAAGTCTGTCTTCTATATATTCGTAAACTCCGAGGATGAAATAGCCTTTCAAATCTGACTAAGTCTGCTGACATTTTAGAAGTTTTGTATACCTAATTTGAGGAACCTGTGAAAGGTAAACATATACCTAATTAGGTAAACATATACCTAATTTGAGGAACCTGTGAAAAGTAAACATATATGTGATTCAGCTTTTTGCTGTATTATGCTCTTGTTGCGGCACACGTTTATTTGATTGAGATTTTGTTGAGAAAAGTAATTTAAAAAGAGAGATCTCTTTTAAGAAATGAGATTTAAAAGAGGAATGGAATCATCTTTTTGTGGTTTATTTAAAATTTGAAGAGTGAAAAAGTGAGTGAGAAAGTGAAAGTGTTAAAGCTCTTAGTACATAATGAAAAAGTACATGAAAAAGTGAGTGAGAAAGTTAAAGTGTTAAAGCTCTTAGTACATAAATTTTGGAAGTTTGAAAGCTTTGTTTTACTACAGAAATTTTGGAAGCAAGGTATTTGATGCATATGTAGACTCATTTGTTTGTGGAAGTCAAGCAAAGAGTTTGTTGAATCCCACTGTGTTCAGTCACGAGTGGATGATGTATGCGAAGAAACTGTAGAACGAGATGAAGATGTTTGTTGATGTTTGTTGAATCCCATTGTACACAGTTACAAGTGGACGAAGATTTGTTAGTGAACCCCACTGTACACAGTTACAAGTGGACGAAGATGTTTGTGAACCCCACTGTACACAGTTACAAGTGGACGAAGATTTGTTGATACCAGCAACATGGATTGCTGACGAAAGTTTGGTGATTCCAGCAACAGAGCTTGCTGACGAAAGTTTGATGAAACCAGCAACACAGTGTGCTGATGATGACTTGTTGATTCCAGCAACACAGCTTGCTGATGATGAGATGGTGAATCCAGCAATGCAACTTGCTCATGAAAATTTGATGGTTGATGTTAACTTTGATCATGAATTTTTGACTAATGATGACTGGTTGCAGATGATGCAACAAAAATATGATATTGACGTGATGTTATTTGGTGATATTTCCTCACTGCAGTTAGTGGAAGACAATTTGTTCGCATCATTACAGGTTAGTGGAAAAGAGACAGAGACAGAAGCAAAGAAAGGAGTCTGCAAAGAAAAAGCAGAAACAGAGAAAGATGCAGAAGCAGAGAAGGAAGTGCAACAGCAGAAAGCTGTCACTGCAGAGCAGAAGGAAACAGAGATAGATGCAGAAATAGAGAAAGAAGCACAACAGGAGAAAGCTCTCATTGTAGAGCAGAAAGACCAGAACCAATGTCGTTCTGAGAATATTTTGGATTCTGATATTGATTTTCAATGTGCAGGTACACAAAATGATTATGAAGAAGAGTTAAAGTTTATTGAAACATGGCTTGCAACACCATGTCTAGATGAGATCTACACAGAAGATGTAGAAATGAATGTTGAAGATGACATGCATGATGAACATGTCAATGAAATTTTCACGCATTGGAGTTTTGAAGAAATAAAACATTATTCTAGTATTATGTTGCAGCAGATTGATCATGAAAACCATAATACAGAGGACAATATGTGGCAGCAGCCCACATTTCTTGAAGATGTCCAGGACATTCTTAGACAACCTGGAATTGTACAAGACTTGCACCAGCAAATGAAAAGTCTGAAGTTTGAACAATACAATAAGACGAATATGAGGAAACAATTTAGAGGCTACAGAATTTGGAAGAAAAGAAGAAGAAAACCAAATTTAGTTGAAATTCAAGAGACTTCTCTCTGACTTCGGAAATATAGAATGAATTTCAATGTCAAAAGTTAGGAATAAAATAATGTAACCCTCACGATTAAGAGAGGGTGTTAAAGAAGTAATCATTCGGTTAGAAGTAGTTTTAGATTAGTTAGTGATTAGTTTCCAGATTCAGTTTATGAGTAACTGTTTCTGAGTTGTATAAATACACATTTCTCTTTTCAATAAACATGTATTGAGTTCCTCTGTGCTCTGCCATTCTCTGCTGTCTCCTTTGTTAATTTGTCAGAATTTTGAGACAAGCTGTCAAAAAAAAGCACATGATAGCTTAACACCAGAAAGCCAATGATTCACAAAGCTGAATGTTATCAGAATATTTTCAAGTCATATGGGGAAGGAGTCCCTACCAATTTGAAAATGTGACTTTGTTATTTAATAATTGTTGATACAGAATCTGGCAATAACAATCTGCCCTCCTCCACAAGTTCTCATAAATACAAAAAGTTTCTGAGAAGATTTTTCTCACTTGTAACTGAGTTTAGATTTTATTACATCGGAACTGCATAGCAATGATACAGTTTTCCAAGGTAACAAGATTGCCATTCATTATTGCCTTTTCAAATAAAAAAGTCAGTCAATTGTACATGCAATAATTCTTTCAGACATCAAATACAATACTATGTTCTCCGTGCTAATTTTTACTGTCCTTTTGGACTGTCAAATCCTTATCAAAAACTTTTTGTTTAATAGTTGTTGGTAGAGAACATGCATTTTTACTGTCCTTTTGGATTGTCAAATCCATATCGAAAAACTTTTTGTTTAATAGTTGTTGGTAGAGAACATGGCAGTCAAAATTTGCCTTCCTCCACAAGTTCTGATAAATACAAAAAGCTTCTAAAAAGATTTGTTTTCTGATAAATACAAAAAGCTTCTAAAAAGATTTGTTTGGCTTGTAACAGATATGATTATAATCGAATCAAAATTTTACTTGTTCAAGTTTTATTCCATCGAAATTACATAGCAGTAATGATAAAGTTTCCCAGATAAGAAGATCGACCTTCATTCTGGCCTTTTTCAAATAAAAACTTCAACGAATTGTACATGCAATAATTCTTCCGCATGTTAGACATAAAATACAAAGCTATATTCACCATGCCAACAAAATCCACCAGCAATTTTAATGTCCTTTTGGATTTTTATTTTTTTAATTGAGCATAAAAAAAAGCCGTAGTCTAACTAGCCAGAGGAATCGCCCTGAAAATCATGAAAATTCTGATAAGATTTTCAGAAAATCGGGCAGGAATTTTTCTAAATCCATGTTATAACTATCAAAGTTTAATATTTTGGGTGTTTTTGATGGTGCTGAATCCATTTCCAATGTCAAAATCAGGATTCAAACACTGTTTCTGCAAGATTTTTTAAATTTTTTTGACCCAGAATCCGGCCAATTTTGACCGTCCGGTCTCATTAGACGACTTCTAAATAAAATAGTAATTGATAATGAAATAATCATTTTTCATAATTTTTTTTATTTTATTTCTATAATTTAATGTAGTATGAAAAACTGCCATTTTTATCAAAAACGGCTCTGAACCATTAATCTCTCGAGGGACAAATCGAGAGACATGTCAAAATCACAAAACGGAAAAGCGTCCAGATCTGTCTATTATATTTAAAACACAAATTTTATATTTAAAAGATAGAGAGGCACGCATTTAGGTTATACATAAATATCATATTATTTTTTAATATTTTATTTATCTAATTTAAAATATATTTTTATATTTATTTAATTTGGTATTTGGATTTTTTTTTATGATTTTAGATTATGAAAAATAAATTAATTAATTGGTTATATAATTGAATTGTATATTAATTAGATATAAATTTGAAATTTATGTTTTTTTTTCAATAAAATAAATGTTTTTTAAATTTTATTTTTTAGAAAAAAAAAAACCTATTTATATTATATGTATAAACAAGATATTGAAACATAAATCCCGAATCAAATACCCAATAGTAAATCATGCATTAAAAAAATAAAGCTCTCCACCAAAAACATACCAGATATCCCATGATCATATCATACCCTATGAGCTACTAAAAGTTGATACCATAATTATTCCATGAACAGACTAGTCCAACCCATGTGTCATAACAACATAAAAAAAAAAAAAAAAATCCACATGTACTTATTATTGGCTAATACAGTATAACCAGTAAATACGGAAAAACATTCAACCCAGGCCAGTACCGAACCACAATTCATTGAACTCGTTCCACCCCGGAAATTGCAAAGACATAAAGCAGTTTCGCATTTTTTCAGGCTCGCTTGCCAAGGGAGCAAGCAATTGCAGCAGAGGTCTCTGAAGTGTTACAAAGCTAATTGACTATTAATGGCAATGAACCACAATCTCTTTTGAGCATTATGTTCATATTTATGGGTTTTAAGAGGTGGTAGTTTTGGGTTTCAAATCTTTGCTTAAAACAAATAAAAGTATTGAACCAACTTTATTTCAACCAAATATCTTTTCAAATTTTAATAATCAGAACCATATTTTCATTGGTTTGTTCAATATTGCATTAGATATTGCTAAAATCATTATTATGTTCCCCATTATTTAACCATTAGATATACAATTTTTTTTTCTAATCTTTTCTTGCTAGTTTTTTACCTTGACTTTGACTTTTAGGTATTTAATTTTCTGCTACAATTTATACATAGTGGTTCCATCCATGTTATTTTTGTTTTTCCACCATTGCTTAATGTTTTCCTTAAAGTCTAGGTGTTGAATATAAAACACTTCGAGATGAAAAGGTCTATTCCTTGGATGTGCCTTGTTGTCCATATCCAAATATAATGATGAGTGGTGTAATCGTGACTAGGAAGAATGAAGTCATCCATGAAGATGTCTCGGGACATTACATTCTTGGAGATGAGGTACTTGCCAATACAAGAGGCTATTTATTGAGGTCACCCTCTATGATTTTTCCAAGTGTGCAAGCCATTTATTCTATCAAGACCTAGCAAGTGGGTAGAGTTTATTGTTTCCTAGAAAGGATGGATTTTCCTTCCATTTTTGGATTCTTCCCTTTTTATCCTCAAGGGATTTAATTAGATTAAAGTCAACTCCCAATATTTAGGGCATCATGGAGATTACGAGGTTGGTTTGCTTGATGGACTAAAGGAATTGAGTTTTTCCGTATATAGGATGGGACCATAAACAATTGAGAGAAAACAAGTTTTGAAGGACTATAGCATTTGGAATTCGATATTTAAGGTATGGAAAGAAGAAAACAGACTTAGGATCATGACCTCTTAGGAATTCTATATGATACCTAAGCCACCTAATTGTATCGAGGTGTGTATGAAAATTGATTGGTAGTTATACCCCTACTTATTTACTCGTTGGTTGATAGAATCATAAGACATATCTACTTCTTAGATCAATAGGAAGTTTGGAAATTCATGTTTCTAAATTTTACTTTCAAAGCCTTTTTTTCTTTATAGTTAAAGCCTATGATGTTTCAGGAGATAATTTTCAAAGAGGAGGAATGGATTTGGATGGATACAACTTTGAGATGAGTTTGATTCTACCTGAGTTAATTAATATTTCTCCCAGTTCCTTCAATATTGGTTGGATCCTATTTCTTCTTTTTTTCTTATCCTCTTTGTGTGGCTTACCGGTTTCTTTTAGGGTGGTACATGAACTCCAAGCAAATTGAAATTGAATTCTCCCTATGAAGAATTTTTATCTTATTTGCAAGACTTGAGGAAACCTTTGCTAAGAATCTTGACTTGATGATATGGAATGGAGTTTGGTTCTTTTCCTTTCTAGGAATTTGTAAGTTTGGGGTGGTCAAGGGAATCTAGATCCATGTCCTCTATATCTTCATTGTGCAGGTTGGGATTGGGATTTGTGGTTGGGGGCTCATAGGGAGTAGGATAAGCAAGGGTAACAGGGGTATCTGAAATTATATTGGGACCCATAGCATCGGACATTTTTTATTCCAGGGGAGAGAAGCATATGGTTTTGGCCAAGGAGGAGAGGGGGGAAATGGGGTCAAAATATTACTGGTGGTAGATGTTTCTTGTGGTTGGAGGCGATGAAGGGGGTTTAGGACATTGATAATGACCTACAAGCTTGGAAAATCCATCCCGATCTTCAGTCTCAGATGGGTCAACCAGGGTTTTTTAAACCAATAATGGAAATTTTCGTAGAGGTTCCCATATTCATGGCAATGACAGCATCCAATTTAAGGAATTTGCTCGTAGTCGAGGATTTATTTCTACAGTTTATCTTGGTAGAAAATATTGTTGGATTTAGGTATGGGTTTTGATATGTTCATGTAAACATATATAAGAGTGTAAGAGATGCATGTTTTTTGCATAGTAGCCTCTAAGATTTCAACAAAGTGCCCTTCAGTAATTCTGAATTTTCCAATCTTGTCCCAAAATTTTGTAGCTGAGGATTACATTTTGATCCAAGGTGAAGCTACTGTGAAATCCTCCTTTTCATGTACAAAAAATTCCATCCAAGATTTTAAGTAAAGCCATGTCGATTTGAAGAAGTATGGGCATGTCAGGCGAGGCATTGGTAACTCCACAATGTGACTTATATAATTGCATTAACTAAAGCATGAATATATACATGAATGGATAGACTCTTGGGATTCCAATTCCAAGGTATCTTGGTTTTAGATTTTAAATTTTAAATTGTAATATAATTTATATATTTTAGGTTTTTTATTTTAATATAGTTTATATAATATTAAGTTATAGTTTTGTTAAATAATATATAATATTATATTTTAATGTTAAATTTAATATAAAGAAATAGTTTATTTTAATATTTGAAATGTCTCATTTCTTGTTAATTATTATTTCTTGCCTCTTCAAAATCTGTAGTGACTTCTTCTCTTTTCTTTATCTGGGTTTTTAAAAGATTTAGTATATTCAATAATCTTGGAAGATTTTAAGGAAAAAAGTAAACAATTCCACGTACTTAAAATTCCACATTAGATTGACAAATTGCTTTAAAATTCTGCTAATTTACTATTATATTTTCCAAATTTAATGCATGTTATACCATCATATTTTTTTTCCTTTAAAATTACCTCAATCACAAATATTTCAATTTATATTAATATCAATCACATTGGTAAATATGGTTGTAGATGTATTTTATATATCAATCAAATTGGTAAATACGATTGGGCTAGTTATCTTACCATGATAAATTGGTTGAAAAATATTGCGAAAATGCAAGATGTAAACTTTTGTATGATCAAATGGGTACTCGAACTTACATTGCTCCTGAAATTATAAATAGACAAGGATATACAGAGAGTGTTGATATTTGGAGCGCTGAAGTGTTGTTGTATGCCATGCTCAGTGGTAGATTCCCATTCCATGGTGACAACCTCTTGGAACTAGAGTGTAATATTTTGAAAGAAGATGTTGATCTCAAAAATGGTGTGTGGGACAAAATCTCATCACTGGCCAAAGACCTCATCTCACGCATGCTCGTTAAGGATCCAAAACACCTCTTGAATGCTACTCAAGTATTGAGTAAGTAACACAACCATAATCATTATCTCATTTTGGCACAGATGAATTAACCTATTTTTTTTATTAATGGATGGTGTTTGTTACAGGGCACTAATGGTTGAATTTTGAGACATGTCAAAAAAAAGCACATGATAGCTTAACACCAGAAAGCCAATCATGGTTGAATGATTCACAAAGCTGAATGTTATCAGATTATTATCAAGTCGTACAGGGAAGTGTTGTTCTTGGAAACAATATTGAAGAAAGAAATAGAAATGTATAACTAAATGAAAAGCTGAATTAAACACACACAAAGGTAAACACACAAATTTACATGGTAAAATCTTGGCAGGGTGTCAAGGAAACCTCCACGGGGCAAGGGATTGGAAACTCTATTAATCAATAAATGATTCTCCTCATACAACAAGCCTCTTAGCCATCCCAATTTACTTGGGCTATTTCGTTATTCTAACTTCATTTCATTATACAACCAACTAACAGGTAATAAGTAAATTTTCCCAAAATTACATTAATTACATTTTCTGTCATATTTCAACAAACTCCACCTTGAAAACAATTTTCCTAATCCCTTGCACATGCCCATTCATCATCTCTTTTTCAAGCCAAGAGAAGCGAGACACCATCTCAACTTCTCTACTATAACTGGCTTCGTGAATATATCTGCATGATTTTCTTTTGTACAGACCTTCTTGAAAACTACTTTGCTGCCTTCGATTACATGTCTCACAAAGTGATACCTTACATCGAAGTGCTTGGTATTTTTGTGATAGGCTAGATTTGTAGCCAAATGAATAGCACTCTGACTATCACAAAATACATTCACTTTCTCCTGCACCCTTCCAATCTCATCAAGTAGGCCTTTTAACCAGATTTCCTCTTTACTGGCATCAAAAGCAACTATATAATCTGCTTCAGTAGTGGACGAAGAAACAGTCTCTTGAAGCTTTGACATCTAGCTGATTGCTTCACCTGCAAGAGTAAAAACATAACCTGTAGTAGACCTCCTTTTGTCCAAATCACCTGCATAATCAACATCCACATAACCGAAGATTGAACCTTCATGACCAACAAAGCTGATGCAATGATCACTTGTGCCTCTCAAATACCGAAGCACCCATTTCACAACTCGCCTATGTTCTTCCCCTGGATTTTCCATGAACTTGCTGACAACTCCAACTGCATGTGAAATGTCAGGTCTTGTAGATATCATCGCATACATTAAATTTCCTACCACATTTTCATATGGTACACGATACATATACTTCTTTTCTTCATTATTTCTAGGACTTAAATCTGAAGAAAGCTTAAAATGGGAAGCTAATGGAACATTAACAGGTTTCACATTGTTCATACTAAACTTTTCAAGTACTCTCTCCACATACTTATATTGTGATAATAAAATCTTACCATTCTTCCTATCTCTGTGTATCTCTATGCCCAAGATATGTTTTGTTGCTCCAAGATCCTTCATATCAAACTTCCTAGAGAGCTGAGCCTTTAAACTGTTGATTTCTTCCATGATTTTGCTTGCAATAAGCATATCATCAACAGACAACACCAAGATAACGAATATGCCATTGAAACTTTTGAAGTATACACAATGATCATACTCACTTCTGATAAAGTTTTGGCCTACCATGAAGGAATCAAAATTCTTGTACCATTTCCTGGGCGACTGCCTCAGGCCATACAATGATTTCCTGAGCTTGCAAACTAATCTTCTGCTGTGACCTTGTACAAAACCTTTTGGCTGATCCATATATATCTCTTCATCCAAATCACCATGAAGAAAGGTTATTTTAACATCTAACTATTCTAACTCAAGATCAAGTAATGCAGTTAGTGCTAACACAGTACGAATAGAAACAAGTTTAACGACTAGTGAAAAAATCTCATGAAAATCAATACCTTCAACTTGAGAATATAATTTTGCAACCAGCCTCGCCTTTTACCTCTCAATACTTCCATCAACTTTTCTCTTCAACTTGAAGACCCATTTTCACCCAACAACACTTCTCCCTTCAGGAAGTTCTACAAGATCCTAGGTATAGTTCTTGGCTAAGGAATCCATTTCTTCTTCCATAACCTTTTTCCATTTCTCGCTATCTCCATCATCGATTGCTTCCTGATAACAACAAGGTTCCCCATCTTCAGTAATCAATGCAAAAGATGAAGCAAAATATTCATACCTTTTTGGTGTTTTTCTTTCCCTTGTAGACATTCTTAGAGTGACTGGTTGCTGAATTGATTCTGGAATTTCTCCATTTTCCTTTGCTTCTCCATCTATTTCATAAGAAGTCTCTCCTTCCTTTCGAATTTCTGGAAAATTTTAGTCTCCAATTGAATCTGTTGATTTGGCGATACCTGCTCCTATTCAACTTTTCCAACATTTGATTTTAGAAGAGAATATTCATCAAATGTTACATCTCTACTAATTACTATCTTCCGTGAAGAAGGATCCCACAACCTATATCCTTTCACTGCATAATCATACCCAACAAAGACACAACATTTCGATTATGGTTCTAACTTTGAACTTTGATTTCTAGGAATAAGAGCATAGGCATCACAACCACAAATCTTCAAATGCAAATAATCACAAGACTAACTCGACCAAACTTCTTCAGGAATTTTACATTATATTGCAACTGAATGTGATCTGTTAACTAAATAACAAGTAGTAGATACTGCTTCTGCCCACAACTCCTTTGGTAGGTTAGCATTGTTGATCATGCTTCTGTCTCTTTCCATAAGAGTCCGATTCATACGTTCAGAAAAGCCATTTTGCTTAGGAGTATAAACAACAGTTTTATGTCTAACAATCCCTTCATCCTGACAAAATTGTTCAAATTCTAAAGAAGTAAATTCACTGCCATTGTTAGTTCTTAAACATTTAATTGATTTTCTTGTTTTCTTTTCCACCATAGCTTTAAATTTTTTAAAAACATTGAATACATCAGCTTTCTTTTTCAACATATAGACCCAAAATTTCCTGAAGAAATCATCAATAAATGTTAAGAAATATAATGCACCTCCATAAGACAGAGTAGGAGTCAATCCCCACAAATCAGAATGAGTGTAGTCTTAAATTTGTTTACTATTATAATTTTTGGTTTTTGAACATTTGTTTACATTGTTTTCCATACACACAATGTTTACAAAAATCCAACTTCAAGGATTTCAAATCAGGAAGCAACTTGTGGTTCATCAGTACCTAAAGACCTTTCTCACTCATGTGACCCAACCGTTGAAGCCATAGACGAGAACCTTCTTCTGCTTTTTTTGATACATTTGTTGCTTCACTAACTTGAGTGCTTCGTTTGAGTCTCTATAGATTTCTGACCTTTCCAGCCTTCATAACAACCAACGCTCCTTTTGAAACTTTCACCACTTCATTCCGACCTGCAAATTTATACCCATTCATATCCAAAACTCCCAAGGAAATCAAGTTTTTCTTTAGTTCAGGTACATGCCTAACATCAGATAATGTTTTAACTGTATCATCATACATTTTATTTTTACATTTCCCATCCCAACAGTCTGACAAGATGCATTATTTCCCATAAACACAAAACTACCATTTACAACTTCATATGAAGTAAACCAACTTCTGTTCGGACTCATGTGATGAGAAGCACTAGAGTCTAATAGCCAATTTTCAGCATCTTGAGAGACATTACAAACAGGTAGGGCTTCAACAGTTAAAACTTCATCAATCATACCTGAATCAACTTGATTTACTTCCTTATTATGGTTTTCCGACTCCTTCCGTTTCCAACAGTCTTTCTTGAGGTGTCCAATTTTGTTGCAGTACCAGCACTTGGCTTTACACTTCTTGCCGCTCTTTCATTTTGATCTAGAAGAACCCCTTGCTTTATCCCCTCTTTCCTTTGACCGACCTCTAGCTACCATGGATTTTGGTGCAGATGATTCAATATTGGATTTATTCGCACTTCTTCAAATAATAGAACACCCACAACTTATTCAAATTTCAAAGAATCAGCAGTGCTCAAACTTATTGAAGTTAGGAAGTGGTCCCATGACTCGGGCAGAGAACACAAAAAAGTTATAGCCTTGTCTTCTTCCTACATTTTAACTTCCATATCTGACAACTGGAAAACAAGTGTATTAAAAACATTTAAATGTTTTGCAACTTTTGTACACTCCTTCATCCGAAGACTGTACAGTTGTATTTTTAAATAAATTCTATTGGTCAATGATTTAGTCATATACAAAGTTTCCAGTTTTTCCCACAAACCTTTAGTTGTACTCTCTTCAACAATATTAAAGAGAACTACATCTTCCAAGCATGACCTAATGATACTGAGGGCTTGGGCTTCCAAGTCCTCCCAGTCCGAATATGTCATGCTTGCATGTTGTTTCTTCACCCCGTATAATTCTTTGTGCAACCCTTGTTGCACCAGCAAGTCCCTAACTTCCAGTTTCCACAATGCGAAATTGTTCTTCCCGGTGAACTTCTCCACCTCGAACTTCGCATTCATCATTTTGGCCATTTATTCCTACAAATCCTCCTACTAGGTTTCATTCCTTCAACTAGAGTTTTTTAATTTTTTAATTTTTTTAAATTCCCTTCTTATGCTAGGGTTTATTTCTAGTTTCCAATCTCAGAATTCCTTTCAGAATATGACTTCCCTTCTTGTTCTAAATGTCCAAAAAAAAAATTCAAACCCTAGCCCTATTAAAATATCTTCTGTTCAAACCCTTCCACTTCAAAATTTTAGAAATAAAGTCAAACTTCTTCTCTATTCTCAAAACTGAGCTTTTTAAAAATTTAAATTTTAAACTCTCGATTCTTTAAAACCTCTTCAAAAAATGTTGATTTTCTGAAACCTTTCTTGAATTTTTAGGCAAAGAATAACTTTGTCTAAAAAAACAGTAAATTTATTTCTTTAAAAAAAAAAAAAATTACCCAACTTTCTCCTATTGCGATGTTTGTTCAATGTGTGGGAAGAATTGCAGTCTTCTTTAGACTTGTTGGTTTCTTGTTCTACTCCAACTTCTTCCTCTCCAACTACAACGACCCCTCCTCTCTGATGGTGGCAGCTAGGTTCTTGCTTGCTCGAAAAATATACACAACAACAATGTGCTCACACCGCGGCTTACACTAGTCTTCTTTATTTTTAGCGACGATTCTTCAATGCTTCAACATCAACGTCTTCCTCTCCACGACATACACAGAAGGCTTCCTCAAACGTGGGACACACCTCTGCAAACTCGGCTCCTCTGCTATCTTCAGCAGTGCCATCAACGCTCAACAGTCATAATAGGCCTCTTTCACTAGCAGGGATCTTCTCTACAAACAGGACAACCTTATCAACCTCCTTTCTCAAAAATCATGTGTATGAAGTCAGAGTGTGATCCTCTCTAATAGTGGCGGATTTAAAAACAATAAATTTTTAAATTGAAGAGCAGTGGATAGCAGCAGGCATCTTGGTGGAGCGGTTCCGTTATGGCTCTATACCAATTTTTGTTCTTGGAAACAATATTGAAGACATAAATAGAAATTTATAACTGAATGAAAAGCTGAATTAAACACACACAAAGGTAAACACACAAATTTACGTAGTAAAACCTTGACATGGTGTCAAAGAAACCTCCACGGGGCAAGGGAGTGGAAACTCTATTAATCAAGAATGATTCTCCTCATACAACAAGCCTCTCGTCCATCCCAATTTAACTTGGGCTATTTCGTTATTCTAACTTCATTTCGTTATACAACCAACTATCAGGTAATAAGTAAATTTTCCGAAAATTACATTAAGTACATTTGTTGTCATATTTCAACAGGAAGGAGTCCTACCAATTTGAGAATATGGCACTAATAATTTGCCTTCTTCCACAAGTTCTCATAAATACAAAAAGTTTTTGTGAAGATTTGTATCACTTGTATCCGAGTTTAGATTTTATTACATTGGAATTACATAGCAATGATACCTTTTTCCAAGCTAAAGACATTGAAGGTTAGCAAGCGGAAATCTTAAAAATTGGAGGTCTTGTCCTCATCCCCCACATCCACAAGATTTTCAACCAAGTGGTCAAGCAAGGGTTCCTTAAACCTGGACTCAGAGCCTCATTATCCCTATTTTTAAAAGTGGGGATACAAATAACCCTTGTAATTATCGAACAATTATGATCAGCCCTCTCTTAGGCAAGTTATATGGTATTATTTTGGAAAAGAAGTTGAGCATTTGGCTTGAAAGTGAAGGTAAGTGGGCTAAAGGCCAAGCGGGTTTTAGAAGGTAGCACTCAACAATGGACCACCTTGTTACGCTTCGGATCATTGTGGAGGAATGCCGCAATGATAAATCCAATCTCTTATGTTGCTTTGTGGACTTTAGAAAGGCTTTCGATACAGTTCCTAGAAACAACCTATGGAATAGATTAGAAGAGCTAAATGTTCCTTTTGAGTTAAAGCTGAAAAGCAGAAAGGTTATGCGAGAGAATGCATGTACGTTTAATAATGTTTAAGTATTGAACGGTGTGAAGATATTAAAGTTAATAACAGATTTAAACAAAGTTACCCTCTCCCCCTCTTTACAAGCTAGAAGGTTGTTTAGAGGAAGCAGGATGTTCTGGCACGATCTTAGCTGTGATAGGCATCATCCGTCTTCTCTATGATGACGATATTGTTCTTCTTGCAAGGTGCCCATCTGATCTTGATAAGAAACTTAGACTTCTTAAGGATTTCTGATCTACCATGGGTATGTCTGTTAACACTGACAAAACAAAAGTTATGATTATCAAATCCAAGAAGGACACTTACGCTAATTTTATGTATGACAATAGTAACTTGGAGGAAGTGTCTTCTGCGATTAAAGGATTAAGTCTCTCAACAAAAATGGATCTTGAGTTTGGACAACAAACAAAAATGATGGTTCTTTAGATACACGTCACACAGTAAAGAGAATAACGACCAATAATGACCAGTTTATAAACTGAGACATTACATTACACCACTTCAAAATAATTTGAAAGCATTAATCCTCCTTATTAAATGTTATCCTAAAAGGTTTGAATATGTGAGATCCATTTTAGAGTAATTTTTTTTCTTTCCAATTTAATATTTTAAATTAAATTTTCAAAAATTATAAATAAAAATAATTAATTAAAAAAGCTTAAAAAGTAATTTTATTATTTATGTATTTTGTTTATTTTAAAAACATTAACAAGATCAAATCTCCTTATTAAATGTTACCCTAAAAGTTTGAATATGTGAGATTTATTTTAGAGTAATTTTTTTTTTCAATTTAATATTTTAAATTAAATTCTCAAAAATTATAAATAAAAATAATCAATTAAAAAATTTTACAATGTAATTTTATTAGTTATGTATTGTATTTATTTATTAGTAAAATATTGACTACTATATTATTTATGTTAATTTAAGTGTCTACCATACTGTGTTCTCTCTGTTAACATGAGTAGACACCTTCTGAATTAATAGAAACAAACTAGGCTTAAAACGTTGACTGCATGCTGAGCTTTAAAAGTCCGTCGATTCTCAAGAAAACTAAGGTTAGTCTTAGTGATATAATTTCGATTATAAAAATAAGAAATTGAAGAAGAAGTTTATAAAAGAACAAATCATTTGAATGTTTTTAAAACTGAAGTGATGGTTTCTATTCTATTGTAAGAGTTTTATATTTTAAATGTTTCATAATATAAAAGAAAAGTTTTTAAACCCAACTGAAGTGATAGTAGTTTATTTTTTTTGAGTTCCACAACTAGAAAAAGATGTTTCTTTTTTTTGAGTTTCAGAACTAGAAAAAGAAAGAAAACAAAAAAAGGAGCAGCAAAGGCAACAAGGGCAGGTAAGCTGCCCATTGAGAATGTACGTATAGCTGTAATTGTTGTTGCATTGATTGAATGAGACATGATGGAGCAGTTTAATTAGAAATATTTCGATTATAAAAATAAGAAAACGAAGAAAAAGTTTATAAAAGAACAAATTATTTGCTTGTCTACTTACACATGGTTCGCTAACTGAAGTGAGAGGTTTCTATTTTAAAAACTGAAGTGAAGGTTTCTATTTAAGAGTTTTATGAGAGGTTTATATTTTAAATGTTTCATAATATAAAATATATATATATATATTTAAACCCAACTGAAGTGACAGTTGTCTATTTTTTTTAGAGTTCCACAACTAGAAAAAAAAACAAAAGAACAGCAAAGGCAAGTAAGATGTCCATCTAAAACATTCTTATAGTTGTAATTGTTGTTGACATTTATCAGACTCGAAGCAGCTTAATTAGCCCGCAACAGTAGCCTTGGCCATCATAGTGGATATCCCCCCAGAGGACGAGCCAAAGGAATTAGAGACTAGGAACCTAAAGGGCTGTAAACAGGTAATTCATGCCTTCGATGAAGATGAAGCCCCAAAGCAAAATGCCAGAGTGGTTGGAGAGTTATCTGGCCACGCATAGCGGAGGGAGATCAGTGATGCCCATTAATAATAAATGCTCAATTCAGGATGACTATGAATTCAGTAGTAGTGTGGACTTGAGCGTGGTTCCCCATCGTAAAATTAGTATATGTTTCCACAAGGCCACACGCATGGCTTTCTGCTGCAAATCCCTCAACAAAAATAAGACACCGCTCAAATATATCTTCAATGAAATAAACGTCATGTGTAGGGTCTCCGGTTACAAGGACATTGTCAAACTTCATGCGGTTTACGAGGATTCGCAGGATATACATCTACTTTTGGAGCTGTGCAGCCGAGGAGATCTGTTGAAAACGGTTGTGCAGAGAGGCGGTTACAAGGATGCAGAATTGGAAGCTTCCATGATCTTCAAGCAGATGATGGAGAGCATTTTGTATTGCCATGCGAAGGGTGTTGTTCATAGAGATATCAAATTGGAAAACATATTCTTGACAGCTGGCAGTGATGATCTCATGCATCCAGTCGTCAAGTTGGGTGACTTCGGTCTTGCTACGCTCTTTCAGAAAGGTATCGTACTATTTATTTAAATCAGTTGGTTTTTAATTTCAGACTTAATGAGATAAAGTTTTTATATTAGTTGACAAAAGTACAGATCAGTTATTTTGGCCGGAATTTTTTATAATGTTGGGTGGCATCTTTCTCTGAAAAAGAGAGTAGTGTAAATTTGATAATAGGAATTTATTCTTATTTTTTATAATAGGAATTTATTCTTATTTTAAATAGTTATCTTAGGACGATAAAATTGTTGAAAAATATGGCTTGCGAAATTGCAGGAGGTAAACTTCTGTATGATGAAATGGGAACCCGAGGTTACATGGCTCCCGAAATTATGAGTGGACAAGGATATACAGAGAGCGTCGATATTTGGAGCGCTGGAGTGTTGTTGTATGCCATGCTCAGTGCTAGATTCCCATTCCATGGTGACACTCCCTTGGAACTCAAGTGTAAGATTTTGAAAGAAGATGTTGATCTCAAAAATGGTGTGTGGGACAAAATCTCATTGCTGGCCAAAGACCTCATCTCACGCATGCTCGTCAAAGATCCACAACACCGCTTGAATGCTACTCAAGTATTGAGTAAGTAACACAACCATAATCGTTATCTCATTTTGGCACACATGAATTAACCTCTTTTTTATATTAATGGATATTGGTGTTTGTGACAGGGCATCCGTGGTTGAATTTTGAGACAAGCTGTCAAAAAAAAGCACATGATAGCTTAACACCAGAAAGCCAATCACGGTTTAATGATTCACAAAGCTGAATGCAGTTATCAGATTATTATCAAGTCAAAGTCATATACAGGGAAGGAGCCCCTACCAATTTGAAAATGTGACTTCGTTATTTAATAGTTGTTGGTACAGAATCTGGCAAAAACAATCTGCCCTCATAAATATAAAAAGTTTCTGAGAAGATTTGACTCACCTCTAACTGAGTTTAGATTTTATTACATGGCAACTGCATAGCAATGATACAGTTTTCCATGGTAACAAGATTGACATTCATTATTGCCCTTTCAAATAAAAAAATCAGTCAATTGTACATACAATAATTCTTTCACCTGTAGGACATCAAATACAATGCTATATTTCTATGCTAATTTTTATTGTCTTTTTCGATTGTCAAATCCATATCCATTTTTTTTGGTTTAATAGTTGTTGGTAGAGAACATGACAGTCAAAAATTGCATTCCTCCACAAGTTCTGATAAATACAAAAAGCTTCTCAGAATATTTGATTGGCTTGTAACTGATTCGATTATAATCAAATCAAAATTTTACTTGTTCAAATTTTATTCTATCGGATTTACATAGCAGTAATTATTTAGTTTTCAAGATAAGAAGATCGACCTTCATTATTGCCTTTTTCAAATAAAAGCATAATAAATTGTACTGCAATAATTCTTCGACATAAAATACAAAGCTATATTCACCATGCCAACAAAATCCACTAGCAGTTTTAATGTCCTTTTGGATTTTTATTTTTTTAAGTGGGCACAGTAATTGATTAAGGCATAATCATTTTCAATAATTTTATTTATATAATTTAATGTATTATCAGAAACTGCCAATTTTTATCAAAAACTGCTCTGAACCATTAATCTCTCGAGGGACAATTCGAAAGACATGTCAAAATAACAAAACGGAAAAGCCTCTAATCTCGTCCAGGTTAGAGTATCCTGCTGTCTTTATATTTAAAAGATAAATAGGCACGCATTTAGGTTATACATAGGCATCATAATATCTTTTAATATTTTATTATCTAATTTATAATATATTTTTATATAGATTTAATTTGGTATTTGGAATTTCTTTTTCATAATTTTAGATTATGGAAAATAAATAAAATTATTGATTATATAATTGAATTGTATATTAATTATGTATAAATTTGAATTTTATGTTTTTTTAATAAAAAAAGTGTTTTTTAAATTTCATATAGATATAGTATTATTATTTTTAGATTAGTAGTAAGAAGAAAATGAACATTATGAATATAAGAACTAATTCTTATGAGTTTCTAATTCCCAAAACACTATGAGATGAAAAACTATTACTTTTTTGATAAGCTGAAGATGAAAAATACTTTCTATAGGTTTATCTTATTCTCACTCATCCATTTTGATTTCCAAAGCATCTACCACATTACTAATCTTAATGATTTGTTAAGTCAGCAAATACACCATATTAATTTTAGTGGAGTTAATCATCATCATCACCATCATCATTTTTTTATATTAATTTTAGTGGCTTTAATAATCATCACCATCATCATTTTTTAACATTTTTATTTATATAATTTCAAATACACTTATTATATTATAATATTTCATTTTTTAATAATAAAAAAATTAATCAAATTTTTAATAAATAAAAATTATAAATATAGAAAAAATTATTTGAAAAGATAATAAGAATTTTTTAGAATTCAGTGTTGAAAAATAATACAAGATATCTAATAATTTTTATGATGTATAATTTATTTATAAAAATCATGTACAATTATTTAATAATAAAAAGAATTAAATGATCTTTTTAGTTGTAGTATAATATGATATGTACACCTGTAATATTATACAAACTAATATACTATTTAATTTTTAAAATTTAAAATCAGTAAGATTAAGATCACTCTGAAAGGCCATATTTTTTTCATTGAATGATGTCAAGGTCTCAAAGTTGATCAATAGTGTGTACAACATATTTTAGTTTATTAAATAATATCAAGGTTCCAAAATTGATCCAAAGTGTGAACTTCCTATCAAAGGTATATTAATAGAATGTTTATATAAATTAGGTGTACTTAAAGTTGGCCGTGTATGGTTTCAGACTTTATACATAACCTTTTGATTCCATAGAGCATTCTTTAAAGCCTTAGGCCTTTGAATTTATCCCTCAACCACTCTTAATGCCTTGAGATCAATATGTGTTGGGAAATTCTTACAAACAAGGATCATGTTTACATTCAAATTCCAACCTTCTCTGTGTTGTATCTATTTCTTGAAGACAATTTTTTGCTGAAACTGTGCCAAGAAATCAACTCCACCTACTTTAGGCTCAAGATGACCCTTGAACCAAAGGGGGCCCTCTCAAGTGTTACGAAGCTAATTGACTATTCATGGCAATGAACAAGAACCTTTTGAGCATCGTGTCCATATTTATGGGTTTTAGGAGGTGGTTTCTTAGGGTTTCAAATCCTTGCTTAAAACAAATAAAAGTATCCAACCAACCTTATTTCAACCAAATATCTTTCCAAATTTCAATAATCATAACAATATTTTTGTTGGTTTGTTCAATAGTGCATTAGATATTGCTAAAACCACTATTATGTTCCCCATTATTTAACCATTGGATACACAATTTTTTTTGACAGCTAATATTTTCCTACTAGTTTCTTACCTTGAGTTATGCGATAACTCATGCTTCAAGTTTATGTGGTTGTGCCATCTTTTGCAGGAGACCCTTTGTCTAAGCTGGAGTGGAGCTGACGGTCCTCTGACCCATCTTGCAGTCCCTAGACTCACTGAGGTGACAGACTGAAGAAGGCAGCTCCTTATCTTTTTACTTGCAAGATTTTTGCGCACAGGTTTTCCTCACAGAGGCACATTGCATGCGTTCAAGAGTGACCTGCACGCAGGAAGGCACACCTGTTAAGGGCTTTTGTGCACAAATTGCAGAGAGATTTTTTCTCCCTATTTTTTGCATTTTTTCTACTTGTAAGTGTGTTGGGCGGCCCCTAATGTATCTGCCAACACCTGTGTTGATACCCCATAGCTTATTAGAACTCATTTTTTGCTACTTTCTGTAGGCATTTAGTTAGTTTTCATTTTAATTTGGTTTTTCCAAAAAAATGTTCATATAGTTTTAGGGGGTGAATTAATCATTTCTTTTCGAATAATTTATGTTTGTTGCACATTCTGGTATGCACACTTAGCTTAACTAGTCCAAGTAAGCGGCTCAAGGCCACATATGCATAAGCTAGTGTAGAAAGTGTTTAGTTTAAATTCAATTTTTGCGTTTAGGAAATTGCAGGACTAGGATTGAATCGTCAATTAGAGCAAGTAATTTCTGCTGTCTTTGCACCATTTGGTGACCCTAGACAAGCATATGAACGCTCTACATTTGTGATTTTCCATCTCCCTTTAGTCACTCACATAGAATAACTAGGAGGATTTGGAAGTGGCCCATTATCCGCAAATGCTTTCTATTTGAGCAAGGAACAATGTCACATAGGTTAACTAGAGGACTTTTTTAAAGGATCACCGATATCCATATGTTCAAATTATGATATTGTTCACCATATGCTCACACACATTCACCCACTATGAAAATAAAACCACCTAAAAATAACTTAAACCAACTCACTAAATTCTCCCCATAGGGTCCACAAGAGAATTTATAGATTAAGTGAGGATCAAAGGGGTAGGCATCCAATAAGCCGCCTTGATCACACTTCACATTGAAACATAGAAGTTGTGTATTTAGGGAGCTTTAAAATCCACCTATCATCCCATGGAAAAGAAAACTCGAGCGCGACAGAGACTCGATTCAAAGGGGGTTAGGCTTAGGCGTAGTGCGTGCGGTATCAGTTGGGACTACCTGACCCGGCTGATACTCGGTACTGTTAGCTGACTACCAAGAAGCTCAAGACTCGAATGGTCACGTGGGACAGTGGTTCTTAGTGGCCAAAACTAAGACATCCTTTACCCTATAGGCGACAGTGCAGGCAAGCGCCAGACCCTCTACCTTTACCTTGGTTGATTCTCTTCGGTTGGCTAGGGGCGTTGCCAACTCTTATAGGACGCTGTTCTAGCACTTGCAAGAAATCCTCTCAAGGCCCAATTACTTTTGTGTGCGAGGACGTATTAAGTCTTCTAGGATTTTGAGTATCATGCACAAACAAACAAAACCATTTTTTTTTCTTGATTGATCACATAGATTAAGTTAAAGGAAAATTCATTTCATTTTCACTTTGTTTTATGTATGTGGCCATAAATTTTTCATGATCATAGACTCGATCCCCTCAAAAATTTTCCAAAACCTAACCTGGCCGACACTCAAATGGTTCCAACGGAACCTCCTCAGTCTAAGCATATTTTGGACCTCCCCCCATTACCGAGAGGGGTTCTAAGTCTTTCGTCGTTTAGGCGTCAAAGACGGAACATTGCCACAGTGGTTGGTTCCTCATTTCCTGGAGCAACCTTAGTTGGGAACCCTAGTCGGTCTCCCAACACCACACCGCACACCACTTCCCCCTCATCCCCTTGGGGGAAGAGGAGTGCATCCCATATAGGAAGCTAGCTGAATTCGCAACAAGGTACGTCACAAACTAACCCTCGTTCTAACGAGAACTTCGTGTCTTCACACGTTGCCATGGCGTTAACCTCCTAGTCACCCTCCTTAGCAGTGTTGAATCTATCGGATTTGACCAAGCTCACCAATGACCCCATCGCACACGACCCCAATTGGCCTCCCATGCTCACGAAGCTCCCTTCATACATACCAAATTTTGAAGGAAAGCAAGCAGAAGACCCAGAAAATCATATAATGACCTTTCACCTATGGTGCTCATCGAATAGCATCATTGACGATACTATTTGGTTGAGGCTATTTCAACGCACTCTTATAGGAGTGGCCGCGAAATGGTACGTGGAGCAACCTCCTACTGCATTCCTCACATACTTTCAGTTTCCCATTCACCACGATTTGGGAATGGAGTTACTGACTCATTTCAGACAATACTCCTCTACCCATATTTCAGAGCACCTCCATGAGTGGAGGCGGCATCGCAGTTTATGCAAAGCACAACTCGACGACCGAGTCCTTTTAGATTTATTCTTGAAAACTCTGACGGCGGAGATTTCAAAGTTTGTGGCGCAATGTAACCCCACATCCGAAGAGGACGCAATCAATAAAGCCAAACAGCTTGAACTGATCTACACGCAATCAAGATACATATACAATATCCTGCCCAACGCCTCGCACCCGCAATCTTATCGAGAATTTCCAGGCGCATCTAAATTTGTAGATGGACTTATCGGGTCAATGACCCAAGGGTACCTAGGCAGCAACAGTCAGAATCTCGGTCACACACATGGGTCTACCTAGAACATGTCTCAACCCAGATTTCAAAGTAATCATATGCAGTAGCAAAATTTGACTAATAGGGCACCAGCGTATCACCAAGGAGGACCTTATCCTCTGGCTGAGGGGACCTAGTACGCAGGAAGAAACACTGATGGAAGAACTCCCCCCCAACGACCAGGTGCAAACATGGGAAAAAAATATGGTCAATCCCAAGCACATAACCCACCTACGCAAAATAATGCATAGGTGAACTTTGTGCAGCCGTCCCAAAATCAACCACACCAGTATGATCAGGAGAATTATCCTCCTAATGTGGTTAAGATAAAGGTAAAAAACAAGCCCAAAGGGAACCCTGGACAGGGGGGCAGTAACCAACAATGCCCACCACGATCCCAGGCTGGAGGTAACTCCAACCGGAATCAGGACTAGGAGCCAAGCAATGCCCAAAGGCAAGGCAAAAGGCCACCTCTACGAACAAACCATTCTTGTTCAATATGTGGTGATTATGGGCACTATACTCACCACTGTACCGAACTCCCTGAGCTTAAAAAGCTTCAGAGTAACCAAGGACAAGGAGGATCTTCCCAGACAACTACGGTTATGCAAGAACCCTCCCCCCATCAAGGAATGGTCAGCACTTAGCAACAAAACCCCAATGATTCTGGGAAAAACAACCATGAAATTTACATGACTGGGGAAGAAATGTTTTTCCAAACTCGAAATCGCAGCTATGACACCCCACAAGACACTAGTATATCAGGGGCTAGTACGAGCACGCTGACTACACGTTTGACCATTCCAAAGATTCTTTTGGAACCGTTGCCAAAGATGGTAAAAGGGCCTAATAGGTGAGCAAGTAACTACTCCAAAGCGGCCCACAATTACAGCATCGTAGACGATTTAGCTCAATCACCTACTGCTATGTCTGCATTGGAAGTACTGTAGTTGTTCCCAAAGCAACGAAAAACCCTACCTTCCGCATTAGGCGCTATCGACCTTGTCGACACGCGCATGATGACTTTTGACTTAAACAAAGACACCCTTAGGCTTCCCTCCATGGTCGCCTTTCAGATACCAGTATTGGTATGGAATATCACTATTCACCGATGTGTCATTGACGAGGGTGCATCCACATGCATCATGTCAAAGAATGTATGGCAGAAGTTAGGAGCCCCCGAACTCAAACCTTCCGTCATCACACTCAGGGCATACGACGGTCGTCCCTCAACCCCCATCGCTCTCTTCCAAAATGCACAGGTCTATTTAGCCGGCAAGATGGTCCATATAGACATCGAAGTCTTGGACGCTCACTTGGATTACAATATACTCCATAGGCGGAGTTACATGTACGCATGTCTGCCACAACATATCCATTTTCGGCATCATGATGTTCCCCCATGAGGATCGAATCATCACAGTAGACCAGTTGACGCATAGTGAGAAGCATCCCTTGACCAACATGGATGTAATTCTACCCTATGTAGATACAGCCGTAGATGGTCTTTTACGATATCAAGAATACGGCCCTGGCCAATTCAAACTGTCGTCTGTCCTAGGGGAATTTCTAGGAGATCCTCCCATTATCCCTGAGGTATTGCCCGATGCCACAAGGGCCCTGATATGCATGATGTCCACATCAAGAATCGAGGTTTTTCAGGACACGGAATCAAGCAGTAATGACACCGAGGCATTAGCTACTGTAGCCTCCCTAGTCTACGCCGCCTCCCAAACTCCTTTCCTCTACCCACCTCCTGGTTTCAACTCCCAGCAGGTCTTGGCAACACTGGTATTAACCAATATATGATTGGAATTCCCAGTGTGGTATCTCGTTCCCCCTCCAGGAACGGTAGCTACCAACATTACTACATTTGGGTTAAATCCCCCTAGTCCCGAGGATCTCCAACCTACCCAAGTAGCAGTCGAAACCGCCCCCGCAAGGGAAATTCCCATTGTGAATCCAGGGACCACGACCAAGAAAATCGCCAATAAAGGAAAGAAAGTGGTGACCCCCACCATGCAAAGGGAGTCATCAGCATGTGCTATATGTGATGTCACAGGACACCCTACCCACATACGCCTGGAGTTGGATGAGTTAAAACCACTCTTCGGTTGTGAGGCAGGCACCTCGACACTGCGTTCCCATTAAAAGGAACTTGCCACCAAAATTTCAGGAAAATCGCTGCGTACCAATCACGCATGCGCTCTCTGTGACACCTATGGGCACTATACCCACCATTGTCCAGAAATACCACAATATAGGGACGCCTTACATGCAATCGAGCGATCCTATCAAGAGGATCCCTCCATCTAGTCAATCAATGATGAGTCGCGTACCATCCTATACTTACAAAAGGAGCACCGATTCGTAGAGCGCCCCCCAGTAATGCCGATTATACGTTGCACACTATGTGATGAACGTGGCCACTACCTCGAAGAGTGTGTCGCATTGGAACTCATTCACAGATGGTATCCAATCGAAAGGGTTTACTACATGGGGCTACGAGTAGCACAATTCACGTGCCCGTTATGCTTCGACAATCACCTATTGGAGGATTGTCACTACATACCTCGCTTCCGACTAGCCCTTGCTAGCCTCCGCTTAGCCATAGTTCATCTTTCCTGAGAAGATGATATGGATGCCGAATCCATCGGCAACTCCATGACCTAGGCAGAGGATATGAGCAACTCTATCATGTTCTTGTTAGCTGAAGAACGACCTAGCGGGGAACCCATAGTTACCCCTAAATGCACTTCATGAAACCCACCCACATGCATGTTATGCAAGCAGATGGACCATATAGTAGTCCACTGCTCTAACTTAGTAGAATTGAGACGTTGGTACCCCGCCTGGTCTCAGACCAAGCATGATGGGACCCCCATATCACGGATATTTTGCCTGATATGTCAGGGTAATCATTATGACTGACATTGTACTTATGTCTCACGGATCCATCCCACTATCGACATGATTAATGTTGTAGAAAAGAGGATGAATGATCTCCAAGAATGACATAAAAGATATATCGCCGGCTCAATGTCCCCACCACCGCAGTGGTGTGTCAAGCCTGATAAGACCACACACCAACCATGTATACCCCAAGAAGAGCCTAGGATAACATGTGGCCTATGTGATCTAAACGATCACCGAGTCAACCAATGCAGAGAACTCAAACCCCTTGCAAACAGTCTCTGCATAATCTCGCCTCTTCCTCAAAAAATTCTCTCTAATAAAGATAATATCACACGCACTTATTGCCGAATTTGCTCACACTTTCATCATACGTTTAAGTGTAGACATCTCCCCAAGCTGGGAGCAGCTAGAGCGGCATTAAGTCAACCACCCACCAAAAACGGAGGCAAGTCTCAACCTACAACGCAAAAATGGAATCAGAAGAAGACCTCGTCCACAACCGACTCTTTCCAAGCGTCCACATCAGGAACATTGAGTAGTGTAGAATCTCACACAATCTACTCTATCAACACTATGATACCATGCACCATTTGCACCAGTCATGATCACGTGTCAGAGGTATGCTCGCTGCTAAAAACGTTTAGGCACATCTGTGATAAAAATAAGTTCCACCTACCGGAAATTGACTATCCTAGCAGGAAGGCCAACCTTAGGCTCACACAGGACTCCGTTACTGAGATCCTTCCCCTGCCGCATGCCAGTGACACAATTCACCACATATGACTTGTATCATTGCACACCCAAGACAGGATTTCAACCGCCCCCGCGTCACAGGAATCCCGCTTTATTCATGTCGCAAAAGACCAAGGAACCTTACACTTTTGCATAGATTTCCACAAGATCCCAAACCTGCATACTGCCATCGAACTCCTTGATGACACCCAACCTCTAGAACAACGCCTAGTACAACTAGAGCTAGTTGACGAAAGTAGGCGACAATCGCTGCAACACAACGAGGCCCATAAGAAAAGGGTAAAAGCATCATTCGACCGCCACATCACCCCTCGCTCATTTACCGAGGGAGAGTTAGTCCTTTGCTATGATGTTGCAAAAGAGGCCTTAGGGCCAGGAAAGTTCGAAACCTTGTGGAAAGGGCCATATATCATCAAACATTGTCTCCGGTAGGGGGCATACATCTTGACGGAACCGGACGGGACCTACCTCACTAACCCCATCAATGGCCTTTACGTCAAGAAGTTCTACCCATAAGGGCCCCAGTAGCCCTTATCCCCTAGAGTTAGAGTACACAAAAATCCTAATACCAAAATATTTTTGACCCAAAGACCTAAACGTGCTCAAAGTACCACCATGGATCACCAATTTGAACCCTATTTCGAATTTGCTGATGGAGCATCGCGATGGTCTCAAAACTTAGCTACAGCCACCTGGGTCATCTACCACCCTGACTGATCACCACTGTGTTCAAACAGCGTGTGCATCAGATCAACAACCAGAAATCAGGCAGAGTATGACGCCGTTATTGGACTTATGTGTGAGGCCCTCCATCAGGGCATCCGCGATATGCATGTATACCTAGATTCCCAGTTAGTGGTATCACACTTAAACCAAACATTTGAAACCAGAGACACAAACCTGTTTAGAAAATATTTGCGTGCCAAAAGATTAAGCTAACAATTTGATTACATTACATTCTCACATCTATCAAGGAATCAAAACCAAGCAGTTGATCGTATAGCTAACAATATCCTAGACTGGAATGCATCGTGAATAAACCACCATACATAAAAAACCAAAAACATAGATATCCATCAACATAACAAAAAATGCATAAACTGAAATAGATAGCACACAATGTAGAGCCGCAAAAAGATCTCTCATACATATATAAAAAAATATGTGTATCTGAGTACAAAAATAGTATCACTGGTCCATTGGCCAGCCCAAAAATACAACGGTCATCAAAAATAAGGGAAGCATCCTCATAACGGGTGCTTTCCCTATGTACAAAACTACTCTAGGGTGGTGCCCCCTCAAGAGGAGCACCTGGGACCACAACTGCTCCTGGTGCCACCACCGGAGCTACTGTCGCCATTGCAATAGCTACCCGTCGTAGAGTGGGTCGATAATCCCTCTCACGAGCCATCATCATCTCTAGCCAAGACTCCTCGAGGTCATCCATAAAACCTTGGGCATGCATCTCGTGGGTCAAATGGTCCACTCGACCCCAGAAGTCCTCTGGAGCGTCCACCTGAGCCATAAGTACTGCGATGCGCGCCTCAGCCACATCTGCACTAGCTCGTTTGACCACTACCTTAGCTACACCCGATTTTCTACCCTCACAAGAAGGGCCAGTACCATCCCCGCCAGGTCCATTGGCACCACCACCCAATCCACCTGTAGCACCTCCTCCCCGACCACTTGGTGGTCATGGCAGAGGATCATGACCCACCATTCAGGCCACTGGGCATCCCACCTCGCCAACATCTGCACGAGTAACCAAAATAATGTCAGTGTTAATAAAAAACACTCAAGTACATAAAAACTCGAACAAATGAAAAAATACAGCACATATCTGCGGGGCCCGAAAGATAACCAAAAGGGAGACCGATATCTCGATCACCCTGAAAGTCCATCCCCGCATACGCGTATGGAAAAAACATCTGCAGATTGGCCTCGAACCAGGCCTCCGTCATGTCATTCCAATGATGACTCACCATGCCACCACCGCCGCGTGGCATCATCGGAGCCCACCTCCTCATGCATGGCTCCTCGGCCCCCCAACAGGCATAGCCACAACGGGCCTTAGCAGCATGACCCTCTCGTACATAATGTTGCATAATATGCTAGCATACGCAAATGATTTGGATCCATGTTGGACCCTGTTCAGTTGTGACACCATACCATCAAAGTAGAAGCGGGAAAAATGGAAAAATGCCCATTCCTCAAATGGCATAAAACTCCCACCTATGGGAACGATGCCCGATGTGGTGCAAATGACCCTGCCAGTGGTACAATAATGGTAGCTGGCAGTGATGATCTCACGCATCCAGTCGTCAAGTTGGGTGACTTCGGTCTTGCTACGCTCTTTCAGAAAGGTATCGTATTTATTTAAATCAGTTGGTTTTTAATTTCAGACTTAATGTGATAAATTTTTTAGTTGAAAAAAGTACAGATCAGTTATTTTGGCCGGAATTTTTTATAATTTTGGGTGCCATAGTCTTCCCAGGCAACATTTTGGCTCAGAATTCGGCAAAGATTTTATCAGAATCACATTTATAGTTGTTAAACTTTAGTTTTTTGAGTGCCTAAGGGTTTTTGGTAGTGCTGAATCCATTTACACTATCAAAAATGGATTCTAAACACTCCAACTGCCTGATTTCTTGAATTTTAGTTGCTCGTATTCTAGCAAAAAACTACCCTCTGGGCTATTTCTTTGCCCGGGTAGACAACTCCATTTTGGGTGGCATCTTTCTCTGAAAAAAAAAAGAGGACTGTAAATTTGATAATAGGAATTTATTCTTATTCTAAATAATTATCTTAGGATGATAAAATTGTTGAAAAATATCGCTTGCGAAATTGCAAGAGGTAAACTTCTGTATGATGAAATGGGAACCCGAGCTTACATGGCTCCCGAAATTATGAGTGGACAAGGATATACAGAGAGCGTCGATATTTGGAGCGCTGGAGTGTTGTTGCAGTATGCCATGCTCAGTGGTAGATTCCCATTCCATGGTGACACTCTCTTGGAACTCAAGTGTAAGCTTTTGAAAGAAGATGTTGATCTCAAAAATGGTGTGTGGGACAAAATCTCATTGCTGGCCAAAGACCTCATCTCACGCATGCTCATCAAAGATCCAAAACACCGCTTGAATGCTACTCAATTATTGAGTAAGTAACACAACCATAATCGTTATGTCATTTTGGCACAGATGAATTAACCCTTTTCTTATATTAATGGATATTGGTGTTTGTTATAGGGCACTCGTGGTTGAATTTTGAGACAAGCTGTCAAAAAAAAGCACATGATAGCTTAACACCAGAAAGCCAATCAGGGTTTAATGATTCACAAAGCTGAATGCATTTATCAGATTATTATAAGTCATATGGGGAAGGAGTCCCTACCAATTTGAAAATGTGACTTTGTCAAACCCATATCTAAACTTTGTTATTTAATAGTTGTTGGATATTATAGAGAATCTGGCAATAACAATGTGCCCCCTTGCACCAGTTCTCATAAATACAAAAAGTTTCTGAGAAGATTTTTCTCACTTGTAACTGAGTTTAGACTTTATTACATCGGAACTGCATAGCAATGATACAATTTTCCAAGGTAACAAGATTGCCAGTCATTATTGCCTTTTCAAATAAAAAAATCAGTCAATTGTACATGCAATAATTCTTTCACACATGAAATACAATACTATGTTCTCCATGCTAATTTTTACTGTCCTTTTGGACTATCAAATCCATATCAAAAACTTTTTGTTTAATAGTTGTTGGTAGAGAACATGCATTTTTACTGTCCTTTTGGATTGTCAAATCCATATCAAAAAAATTTTGTTTAATAGTTGTTGGTAGGGAACATGGCAGTCAAAATTTGCCTACATCCAAAAGTTCTGATAAATACAAAAAGCTTCTAAAAATATTTTTTTGGCTTGTAACAGATATGATTATAATCAAATCAAAATTTTACTTGTTCAAGTTTTATTCCATCGAAATTACATAGCAGTAATGATAAAGTTTCCCAGATAAGAAGATCGACATTCATTATTTCCTTTTTCAAATAAAAACTTCAACGAATTGTACATGCAATAAATCTTCGGCATGTTAGACATAAAATACAAAGCTATATTCACCATGCCAACAAAATCCACCAGCAATTTTAATGTCCTTTTGGATTTTTATTTTTTTTAATTGAGCGTAAATAAAATAGTAATTGATAATGAAATAATCATTTTTCATAATTTTTTTATTTTACTTCTATAATTTAATGTGGTATGAAAAACTGTTGAGATTTTATTTCTTTTTTTTAATTAAATTTGGAGAAAATCTCATGTAGGTGACAACAATAGGATTTGTTGCTACATTGGCTCCATCAATTTCCGATGAGGAGTTAATGCATCCTATATTTGTTGTGAGAGAATTTATGAGTCTGTTGCCATTCACAGCTATAAAATGTAAGCCCGTAGAGGCAAGTGAGCATGATGAGGAATGTGTAGTGAGGAAGAGTTGAGCAGAAGAGAAACTCTGCTATTGTATTTTCTCCAGTTGATGAATGAGATTGTCGATGCCCTGTTGGGTGAACCACGTTAAAAGCTGTGTTTTCATGGTTAAATGATGTGTGTATCTTATTTGTTTTATGTTTCGGCTGTGTTAATAACTCTAACACTTAGTATCAAAGCCTAACACTTGTGTTAATAACTCTAACACTTGGTTATTAACACTTGGTTAATAACTCTAAAACTGCCATTTTTATCAAAAACTGCTCTGAACCATTAATCTCTTGAGGGAAAAATCGAGAGACATGTCAAAATCACAAAACGGAAAAGCGTCCAGATTAGAGTATCCGCCCTTCTATCTTTTATATTTAAAACACAAATTTTATATTTAAAAGATAAACAGACACACATTTTGTGCTCCATCTACAATTAATCTATCTCCATTAAAATTTCCCTTCTTTCTTCATTGTGCTCCAATAAGACTTTGCTAAGTAGGGATTTCATGTTCCAGTATAGTTCAATCAAACACAAATATTAGTTTTAGAACCCCCAGGTATGACGCAGTTAAGGCACCCACTCAACCATAGAGGCTAGGAATTCGCATTTCGTAGAAGCTAGTCTGTAAAGGTTGTGGCGCAATAGATCTATTTCCAGCTCGGATTTCATGGGAGTTTGTCAAATAAAATAAAAAAAAGAAAACTGGTTCTGCAACCTGCGATACATATTATCATTGAACAGTCGGCCGTGGTGGACTCGGCCAACCTGCAATTGGGTAAAGGAAACGGGTTTTAATCTTTCCAGCTGAACGGAAGAAGTTACGCCACTGCTTCCAATCGGATTTGTCAATGACGGGAGGTAGCAAGAGTGTTCAGTTTTGCTTGCTAGATGTTTTTGTTCCATGTTAGCTGACTACCATAGCATGGACTTGGTATCTCATGGATTGTTGGAGGGTAGCGTGAGAGAGGACCAAGTGTGGACGCGATTGGGAACTTATGGTTTTCTTGAGGACAATGTCATGGTCTCCATGTTGGAGCCGAAATGCAACACCTTGATGGAAAAAGGTGACTATAAACTTGGCAGTTGTGGAGCTCAATGGTTTGGCCAACCATGAGTAGGATCGTGGAGCCCGCAACTTATGTGTGGATAAGGACTTCTACAGCAAACAATGGGCAGTCCTCCTAGCTACCCATGTTATTGTGGGAGATGGACATCTTGTAGTGATAGGTGGCAGCCCTTCGTGCCCTATGTTGGTCTTCATCGTTGTAGCACAGGAAGACCATAGTGGGTTGAACTCCTTGAGTAGTTGAGGAGCAGTAGTGGGAAGATTGAGAGTTGTTCACAAGTGGAGTTGTGAACAACTCGACAAGAGTCTCGATGTGTTGTCACCTTGATGGAATAAGGCACAACTAGAGAGTAGATTGGATAGCCAAGATTCAGTGGCTAGATGGACTTGGAGCGTTGATAGAGGTAGGAGTTGCATATCTGGAGCTAAAGGACCAGGCAGGTACAGGGTATGACCGAGAGGGCTGAGAGATTGCACTATAGATAGATGGTTAGAGTATCTTGTCTGTATCTTGTACTAGTGGATGTATGGGGGCAATTATCCCTGATACAGGAACCTTAGAATATTGTATTATATATTGTTAATATAACGAAGTTGGGTTGAAATTTTGAAAAGTTGTCTATATTCCGTGAATATGTGATTTGTTGTTGTTTATATTTTGCTGTGCAAAGTAGTTTTGTCTATATTCTTGGTTTGGAGTGTCAAAGATTTTAATACTCTATCCTAGACCCAAGGTCATGGAAATTAAACATGGTATTAGATCATGTCTGAGCTACTTTGGAAGTCATTGAATCAGAGTTTGCACAGTTAAGCAACTGTTGGTGTCTAAATCCTGGAGCAGAGGGTTCAACTGAAGACATGGAGATGTGGTCTTGACAGGTTACATGGCGAGAGGAGCTCGGAGTTCTGGTGGATTGGTGGTGCACCTAGTGAACAACAGTTTTTTGTAGGGAATATTGTTGATCGTGGACTTATGTTGATGTGCCATGGTTGGTTGGGACATCTCGAGGGTTTCTTTGGCATGGACGAGATCAGGATGATCGAGATGACTTCATGTGATGGACTACAAGTTGGCAAGTTAAATTATTCATCGGATCGTGGTGTTGCATGTCCGATATTGGTGGGATTTTCACAAGTGGTGTAGGATCTAGGAGGATGAGTGCTTACAGGATTGAGCCAATTGAGATCGTGTAGGCTCAAAGGGAGTCTAGCCTTAGAGGGAGCAACCCTATGGAGGTTTGGGATCTTTAGGTTCAGGATGATGACCAGTGTTGGATCAGTTGATGAGCAGTTGTAGGAGGCCTTAGAAGCTGTTTGGAGGAGCCTAAAAAGGACTGTTAGGAAGCCCTAACCAAGCAGCCAAGGTGAAATCAAGCACATCATTCTAGAATTGAAGAAAGATAAGATTTGTGGTGTGAAGAAAGGAAAGGCACACTCAACTAGGAGAGAATATGTCTTGGCTGTAATTGTGTCTGAGCTCCTCAAAGTACCACGCACAACCTAGCCACTAGTACGCAGCCCAGAAAGCAAGTTAATCTTGTCCAACATCAAGAGAGATGGGTGGCTTCCACTAAATACTCAAGTTTCCCTTCAATGTGAGATTCAAACCACTATAAATGGAGGAAATCATGCCATTAGTGACCAGAACTCGTCCTTGTCTCTTTTCCCAACATTACAACCTTTTTAGTTAAAACATAGCTTGTTCTTTGATCTTATAGATTTTCAGTGTCTACAATGGTCCTTGATATGTTTTATTGGAACAATATAATGAAATATGCTATAGAAAAAATAATATTTATGCGAGAATCCTATCACAATATGTAAATGATATATTCAATGTATTAAAGAATTGAAAGAATACATTGTAGCCTTCTTTATTTGGTACCAGTGATCCGTAAATTGTGGATATTCCATTGGACAACACAGATCTAATCAAAATACATTGAAATCTAAAATCTATATTATCAGATATTTAATTTCCTTAGATTTTATGAATTTATTAAATTACTATTTTCTGCTTGTCAGATACCAAACTGTAACACTTCAAGTTTTGCTTAAAAAATTATGAGTTTTGATGTGAGTTTTTAGTAGTGAATTTCTTCAAGCATTTCATTTACACTTTGTTGTAGGTGCTCATTATAATTTTTTTTTAATTAATTAATTAATTAATTAATTATTATTTTAATTTTTAATTTTATTATTTTTATTTATTTATTTTATTTATTATTTTATTTTAAATTTTTTATTATATTTATTTATTTATTTCTTCTGGGCAATGAATTAAATGCCTTACATGTGCCACAAACTTGTTCTAAACACATATATATCCCTTATGAAAACTCAAAAGTAAAACATTGGTGTGACATAACAGTATAACCAATGAGCAATATTTTCACATTTAAAATTTGAGTGTACAGTGAACAAATAGAAGTGTAGAACCTGATATTTAGTTGCATCGATTTGGCGAGTGTACAGACTTAAATAGTGGTTCTCCTAAAGCATCGTTCCAGCACTAGTTTATAATATACGATGTCCAATTATGAATACACAAGTCCAGCCTTAATGATATCCTTGGAATCCCATGCAGAACTGGTCTTTGGGGTAGCACACAGCCCAAAATGATTATACTGAAATGATAAAGTGTATAAGAGTGACTGGTCACCCATTATTGTAAACTTCAAAACCCACAGCGAGCAAAAAAGTAGAGATTTAGGCTTCGGTTGAGGAAAATATCCAGCCTCACACTCAACTAGGACAGAATATGTCTTTGTTGCTATAACTGTGTCTAAGATCCTCCATGTACCATGCAAAACCTAGATATCCTCCAAGTACCATGCACAACCCAGCCACTAGTACGCAGGCAGAAAGCAAGTTAATCTCGTCCAACAACAAAAAACATGGGTGGCTTCCACTAAATACTGAAATTGCCCTTCAATGTGGGATTCGAACCACTTTAAATGGAGGAAATCATGCCGTTAGTGCCACTATAAAATACCCTATTCCAAATCTAAAAAATGCATTCAACCTTTGGGATTAATCCAAATCTAGCTACATTTAGGGTTTGGAATTAATTAAAATCGATAAAATGCATTTAACGTTTGGGATTCAACATTTGAGATGAATACCTTACGGTATGGAAGGACAGAGTCTGTGATGATTACCTTACGGCCTTATCCTACAGGAGTCCAAACAGACTTTGAAACCATGGAATTTTAAACTACACCAAATTAATAATGCTAAAATCCCACCAAATTATTAAATGTTTGGAGGGAAATATGAAAAAAAAAAAAATCGAGATGACTTAAAAAAAAAAGAGGGAAACAAATAGTGATATGAACTTTTAATTCGGTGACAAATGGGATAGCTAGAGCACATTCTTAATTAGGTAACAAAGGGGTAATGAAGAGAATGCTATAGCTTAGAATAAAAGGAAGATTTCACACATTGCATGACTTTTAAATAGATTTTCTTTTTTTTTTTATTCATTTTTCTAATTTTTTGTTTTGACAAAATGGTGGTATAGATTGTTAGAATGATGCATATTAATTTTTTTTAAAATAGTCTTTCTATTTTGCTTTTATGTTTTTTTATTGAATTTTATAATTTTTTTTATTTTCAATGTTGTTAAGAAAATTTAGGCAAATAGTCAAAAAAATCTATCTAAACTAAAATAATAATAAAAAACAATGTTTTTTTATTGAATTTTATAATTCTTTTTATTTTCTATATTGTTAAGAAAATTTAGGCAAATAGTAAAAAAAAAAAATCCATAAACTAAAATAATTAAAAAAACAAAAGACTAATAAATGTTGATATAGAGATATGGAAATAAATTCTTAGGCAATTACAAGAGGAAGAAAAGATCACAAGTGATATTGTAACATGAAGATTGGACCTTAAGATACGAGCATGCATGGTCGAAGATTTATATCCCTTGCACCTTGTAAACTGTTAATTTCATATAACTAGATGGAATTATTGGATTTGTTTAATTTAATTTTATTATGTTCTTCCAGATTAATAAATGTTAATTTTGAAAATGGACCACTTCCCTATGTTCAAGTCTTTATTCTGCATTAATACACATCTCTTCTAATTTTATGTATACTTGTATATTTAATTGTTAAAAACTAAATTAGGGTGAAAATGTGGTGGTGGTGATAGTTGTTAAGAATAATCGTGTGTGTTTATATATACATTGAATAAATTAGGAGGCTTTCAAATCACATATGTTGCTTACAAGTGTATAAAGAGCACATTTAACCATGTTTGAGGGTATATTTTATATGTATCATAATGTATATGAGGGGAAAAATGGTTTTCAGTGCTAGTGATCTAGTCGCACAAATGACCCCATAAGTTTGTGCTTTGGGATATCCCCAAGATTCAATATGTAATCCAAAGTGAGAGGATTCAATGCTAAGGTGACAGTAGAAACAACCCTCTAGCGTTAAACTTTAGAGACAAAAGGGTATTCAAAATTTTAACATTGTAGATGGATTCAAAGACCCCTTTTTCTCTAAATTTTAACACTGCAGATGGATTCAGAGACCCCTGTAGTGACATGTGACACTTTGGTATCAAAATTGAATTTTTCATTTCTGGAGTGACACAATTAGAAATTACTAACATAAATGACTAATTCATATAATTTTTGTACTTTCTATTTGGTCATATTTTTATTCTTGGACTATAATAGTCATTTATGTTAATCATCATTAATTTTGTCACTTGCTATCTACTCATATATTTTATTCCTAGACTAAATTAGTCATTTAATTTAGTCGTTTTTAGTTTAGTCACTTATTATCTAGTCATATATTTTAGTCCTATACTAAATTAATCATTTAAGTTAGTTGTTTTTAGTTTAGTCGCTTATTATCTAGTCGCATATTTTATTCCTACACTAAATTGGTCATTTTTAGTTCGGTCACTTAAAATTTCTCAAATTTAGTAGTAATTCACTTGAAATAAATGCGGTGACTAAATTTTTTGGTCACCTAGTCACTAATTTCGTAATTTTCTACTAGTGATGTTATCGAATGGAGCTTGGGTCATTTTTTTTCCAAGAATTTGCAAGGTTGGGGAGGTAAAGGGAATTTACATTTATGTCCTATATCTCTTCATTAGGCAGGTTGAGATTGGAATTTCTAGCTAGGGGCTTCTATGGAGCAGGATTAGAGGAGGTAGAAGTTGTGGGTTGAGGTGTGTTTGAAGGAATATTGGGACCAATAGAATTAAGAATTTCATGTTTTGTGGGAGTGGAATCAGTGGGTAGAAATTTTTGTTGGTGGTAAGGGATTTTCTTATGGGTGGAGGTAATTGAGGGGTTCAGGCCTAAAAAACAACCTACAGGCTTGGAAAATCCATATTGATCTTCAGTACTGGGTGGGTTAGCCATGGTAGTTTGAACCATTAGTGGGAAATTTCTGTAGAGGTTCCCATTTTCATGGTAGTGGAAACATCTTAAAGGAATCTCTCATAGTCGAAATTTTGTTTCCATAGTTCATCTTGGTAGGTAATCCTGATGGATTCAAGTATGGGTTCTAGGATGTCCATGTAAACACAGATATGAGCATAAGATATGTACCTTGTTTACTTGGTAGCCTTAGATATTTTGTCAAATTACCCCAGAGAATTTCCAGTTCCTACCAATGTGTCCTCATCCCAAAATTCTATAGGTAAGGAGTACACTATGATCCATACTGGAGCTACCATAATTTCATCCTTGTCTAGTACAAATATTTATATTTAGAATATTAGTAAAGTCCATAGAGTTGAAGTAGTATGGTACCTCTTAAAATAATCACATATGGAAATATATTATGGTAAATATGATGGTGATGAAGCCCTTTGCTCCAAATTCTAGCTTGAAGTGGAATTTTCGCTTATATTTTAGCTCAATCCAATGGGAGAGTGTTTTTTCTTAGGGCTAGTTCATCACCCCACCATAATGACAATGTTAATCCCAATATGAATTCACAAACAATATTAAAATTACATATGGAAAAATATAAATTACTAAGTTATAATATAGTAATTAATGTTATAAATATTAAAAATTGAATATTGAGAAAACTTGAAAATTACATAGTAAATATTAAATATATTGTATAAAAAAATTATTAACATTCAAGATTGTATTAATATTTATCTAGTGTTGACTATGGGCATGATGTGATTATGGATAAGAGGGGCATGATGCTTAATGTTGATTATGTGCATGTTGAACATGATGTTTATGGTTGATTATCTCAACACCGGATGTATGAAGCCCCAAGAGAGGTCAAAAGTGAAAACTCCTTTTTTTAGTGAGGAAAAGAGATTTGATCTAGCTTGACACTTATAGATTGAAGTTAAGATGAATCTAGGTTGGTTTGATTATTAATTATTCATTTTTTTATTTTATTTTTATTTTTATGTAATTTGACCAAACAAATATTTAGATAACATAACCTAATAGAAAATTACAACATTTCTTCTATATTAAACTTGATGGGCTCTCAAGACAATAAAGTTATTGAAATCTAAATAATATTATAAAAGTATTAAAATTTAAATAAATATATAAATTTGTTAAAGTTATTTTTAAAATTCTAAGTATAAAAGTATCAAGGTTTATATTAATATATTATATCAAATTTATATTAAAATTTAAGTAATAAAATCACATCAAAACTATAAAATTATACTAAAATTAAAATTATATTATTATATTATAAGATAGTTATTCAAATTTATTATTATATTTAATTTTTTTAAATACATTATATTAAACCTTATATCTATTAAATAGCAAATAGATATTCATAAAGCAACAAGGTTAGGAAAATTAACTGAAAATAAAGGAAGACTGATCTGAATAAAGGTGAGCTCTACTGACCATAAGTATGACATACTTAGTAAAACCTCAAGTCTAAAAGAAACGAGAATATTGATAAACAAAGATCTCATTCCAGAAGATCAAGCAGAATTAAGAAAGGAGGTTCAAAAGGTAAAAGAAGCTAGGAAGGAAGAAAATGGGCAATAATCAGAAATAGAAAAGTCGTTATTCAAGATAGAAACCAAAAAGATAGTAATAAATAGCAATTCAACATGCTCCGAATTCTTTCTTGGAACTATCGGGACTTTCCATGGAACAAAGGCCCCAAGCTAAGCTAGATCTCAAATGATGTTGATATTATATTGCTTGTTGAAACTTGGGAGCATGAAGAATCTAAGGTCCCTAACATAGATGGCTTTGCACTATGGTCTACCTGGAACAAGCGATCCTCTAGTAGAGGCATTGGGGGCATAGCTTGCTACATTAAGAAAAACATCTCCCCCCATGCTAGGATTTATAAAAATGACCCTTGCAACCAATATAGTTGGATTGAGATTACTGACATTAATGATAAAAATACCTACATAGCAATCTTTTATTTTCCCCCCATTAATTCTAACTTCTATAAGAAAAAGAATCTAGATAAAAATAGTCCTTAAAATGGTTTAGAGAATGATATTTCTAGCCTAAGGAATGAAGGTAATATCCTTTTAATGGGTGACTTTAATGCTCGAACTTCAAGCAACCAAGCTATTCTTCTAAACAATCATTCCAACCCCAATCCTCTTTGGTTAGACGAAGACATTACTCTGGCTAGCCGATAAAAAAGGAGCTTTGAATACCTCAGGGATAATATGTTTGGGTCGGAGCTAGTCAAGCTCTGTAGTGCTCAGGATCTCATAATTTGTAATGGTCTAAAGAAGTGGCCCAATTCTAGCAAGATGACCTGCATCCATGGGCTTAGCAGAAGCGTGGTAGACTATGTTATTTCCGATCTCCCTTTATACAATGAAATAATAAATTTTGACATCTTAGACAACCAAAAGCCTGACTCTGATCATAGGCCTTTACTCATAACTCTCAATTTTGTCATGCATAGAGATCCCATAGAAGTTATCCTAATAGTCAAAATAACTTAATCTTTGATAGAAATAAAAACGATCTCTTTCTAAATGAATTAAAAACTAACTTGCTTCCTTTATCTAGTATAGACAACATAGATGACCTCTATCATAATTTTACTACAATCCTCTCATATTGTATTAACAAGTTCTCAATTGAAGTCTCAAGTAATAAAAGAAATAGCAAAACCAACTCATGGTATGACAAAGATTGTAAAAGTGCGAGGAGAGAAATTAAGGAAGCTATTGATGAATCTCTCAAAATTAACAAGATAAAAATCTACAAAGCCATAACTAAAAGGAAAAAAAGGCAATATATTCGTAAAAGACAAGAGAATCTCTTACACCTCTCTAAGGTGGCTCCTAATAAATTCTGGAGGCGGATTCTAACTAGGAAAACTAAAGATAATAATAAAATTGCTTTACATGACTGGAATTCCTATCTTAAAAAGCTTTATGAATCTCCAAATTCCAGGGATTTTGAAACCCTGCTCACAACGAAAGAAGTTTTCTCATTAGAAGACATTGATTTTGGGGTTAAACGCTTGGAAAATGGGAAAGCTAAGGACATTGAAGGTTACCAGGCAGAAATCTTAAAAATTGGAGGTCCTATCCTCATCCCCCACATCCACAAGCTTTTCAACCAAGCAGTCAAGCAAGGGTTCCATAAACCTTGGACTCAGAGCCTCATTATCCCTATTTTTAAAATTGGGGATACAAATAACCCCTCTAATTATCGAACAATTATGATCAACCCTCTCTTAGCCAAGTTATATGGTATTATTTTGGAAAAGAAGTTGAGCATTTGGCTTGAAAGTGAAGGTAAGTGGGCTAAAGGCCAAGCGGGTTTTAGAGGGCAACACTCAACAACGAACCACCTCGTTATGCTTAGGATCATTGTGGAGGAATGCCGCAATGATAAATCCAATCTCTTTTGTTGCTTTGTGGACTTTAGAAAGGATTTCGATACAGTTCCTAGAAATAACCTATGGAATAGATTAGAAGAGCTAAATTTTCCTTTAGAGCTAAGAATGACCACTATAAGGTTATACGAGAATGTAATTTCCAAGTTAAAGAGCAATGAGGGGTGGTTGAAATCTATTAAGTGTAATATCAGAGTTAAACAAGATTGCCCCCTCTCCCCTACCCTATTTGGCATTTACATATACAAACTAGAAGGTTGTTTAGAAGAAGCCGGATGTTCTGGCATGGTCTTAGCTAGGATAGTCATCATCCTTCTTCTCTATGCTGACAATATTGTTCTTCTTGCAAGGTGCCCATCTGATCTTGATAAGCAACTTAGACTTCTTAAGGATTTCTACTCTACCATGGGTATGTCTGTTAACACTTACAAAACAAAAGTTATGATTATCAAATCCAAGAAGGACACTTACGCTAATTTTATGTATTACAATAGTAACTTGGAGGAAGTGTCTTCTTACAAGTACCTAGGAATTGATATTCATCACAAGCTCAACTAGAACTATAGAATTCAGAAAAGGATTAATGGGGCGTGGAAAGCTTATTTTGGCCTTGAAAATAATTGTAAAACGACAGACCTCGTAATGTGGGATAGAAATAAGTTCCTCTTTGAAACTTTAGTCACTCCTGTTATCTTATATGGATGTGAGGTTAGGGGTTGCAACATCTCTAGAAAATCCTGGAGAAAGATTGAGCAAATCTAGAAGCGTTTTATAACTTATAACCTTAAAATTAAAATTAATACACCCTATCCTATTCTCCTTATAGAAGTGGGTCTTTCCCCTATCGAGAACCTAACTATGACTAGGCTTTTGTTGTACAAGCACAAGCTTGATAGCATAGGAGACCATAGACTTCCTAAGCTAGCTTTAAATTCTAGCCAAAACCACCTAAGTCTTAAACGAGGTTGGTATAAAGACACCAGGGCCTGGTTGAACCAATGGAAGATCGACGAGAATTTTGCATTGCAAAACATTAATAACATTAAAAAAATTGTTACTTCTAAGTTCAAAGAAAAAATGTGGTGTGAGAAAGATCTCGCAGCTAAATGAATTGAAAGATTACATTGCAGCCTTCTTTATTTGGCACAAGTGATCCGTAAACTGCGGATATTCCATTGGAAAGTACAGATCTAATCAAAATACATTGAAATCTAAAATCTATATTATGTGAGATTTAATTTTCCTTAGATTTTACGAATTTATTAAATTACTATTTTCTGCTTGTAAGATACAAAACTATAACACTCCAAGTTTTCCTTAAAAAATTACGAGTTTTGATGTGAGTTTTCAATGGTGAATTTCATCAAACATTTCATTTACACTCTTCTGTAGGTGCTCACTATATATATATATATATATATATATCTTTTTGTTTCTAGACAATGCATTCAATGCCTTACATGTACCACAAACTTCTTCTAAACACATATATATCCCTTATGACAACTCAAAAATTAAAACACTGATGTGACATAACAGTATAACCCACAAGCAATATTTTTACATTTAAAATTTGAGTGTACAGTGAACAAATAGAAGTGTAGAACTTGATATTTAGTTGCATCGATTTGGCGAGTGTACATAATTCAATATTGGTTCTCCTAAAGCATCGTTCCAACACTAGTTTATAATATACGTTTTCCAATGATGAATACAAAAGTCCAACCTTAATGATAGCCTTGGAATCCCATGCAAAACTGGTCTTTGGGGTAGCACACAACCCAAAATGATTCTACTGCAATGATAAGTTGATAAGAGTGATTGGTCACCCATTACTGTAAACTTCAAAACCCACGGCCAGCGAAAAAGTAGAGATTCAGGCTTCGGTTGAGGAAAATATCCAGCCTCACACTCAGCTAAGAGAGAATATGTCTTTCCTGCTGTAATTGTGTCTGAGATCCTCCAAGTACCATGCACAACCTAGAGATCCTCCAAGTACCATGCACAACCCAGCCACTAGTACGTAGGAAGAAAGCAAGTTAATCTCGTCCAACAATAAAAAAGATGGGTGGTGGCTTCCACTAAATAGTCAAGTTGTTCTTCAATGTGAGATTTGAACCACTGTAAATGGAGAAATCGTGCCATTAGTGCCACTATAAAATACCCTATTCCAAATCTAACAAATGCATTCAACCTTTGGGATTAATCCAAATCTAGCTACATTCAGGGTTTGGGATTAATTAAAATCGAGAAAATGCATTTAATATTTTGGATTCAACATTTGAGATGAATACCTTATGGTCTGGAAGGACAGAGTCTGTGATGATTAACTTACGGTCTTGTCCTACAGGAGTCCAAAAAGACTTTGAAAACATGGAATTTTAAACTCCACCAAATTAACAATGTTAAACTCCCACCAAATTATTAAATGTTTGGAGGGAAATATGAAAGCAAAAAAAATAAAATCGAGATTACTTTAAAAAAAAAGAGGGAAACAAATAGTGCGCTCTGAACTCTTAATTTGGGGACAAATGGGATAGCTAGAGTGCCCTCTTAATTAGGTGACAAAGGGGTAAAGAAAAGAATGCTATAGCTTAGAATAACAGGAAGATTTCACACGTTGCATGAATTTTAAATAGTTTTTCTTTTTTTTATTCATTTTTCTAATTTTTTGTTTTGACAAAATGGTGGTATAGATTGTTAGAATGAAGCATATTAGTTTTTTTTTTTAAATAGACTTTCTATTTTCTTTTTATGTTTTTTTATTGAATTTTATAGTTTTTTTTTGTTTTCGATGTTGTTAAAAAAATTTAAGCAAATAGTCAAAAAAGTCTATATAAACTAAAAAATCATTTCGATTATAAAAATAAGAAATTGAAGAAGAAGTTTATAAAAGAACGAAAATAAGAAATTGAAGTCTCAAGTAATAAAATAAATAGCAAAACCAAAAAGTTCTCAAGTTCTCAATTGAAGTCTCAAGTAATAAAATAAATAGCAAAACCAACCCATGGTATGAAAAAGATTGTGAAAGTGCAAGGAGAGCAATTAAGGAAGCTGTTGATGAATCTCTCAAAATTAACAAGATAAAAATCTACAAAGCCCTAACTAAAAGGAAAAAAAGGCAATATATTCGTAAAAGACAAGAGAATCTCTTACAACTCTCTAAGGTGGCTCCAAAGAAATTCTGGAGGTGGATTCTAACTAGGAAAACTAAAGATAATAATAAAATTTCTTTACATGACTGCAATTCCTATCTTAAAAAGCTTTATGAATCTTCAAATGCCAGGGATTTTGAAACCTGCTCACAACGAAAGAAGTTTTCTCATTAGAATACATTGATTTTGGGGTTAAACGCTTGGAAAATGGGAAAGCTAAAGACATTGAAGGTTACCAGGTGGAAATATTAAAAATTGGAGGTCCTGTCCTCATCCCCCACATCCACAAGATTTTCAACCAAGCGGTCAAGCAAGGGTTCCCTAAACCTTGGACTTAGAGCCTCGTTATCCATATTTTTAAAAGTGGGGATACAAATAACCCCTCTAATTATCGAACAATTATGATCAACCCTCTCTTAGCCAAGTTATATGGTATTATTTTGGAAAAGAAGTTGAGCATTGGGCTTGAAAGTGAAGGTAAGAGGGCTAAAGGCCAAGCGGGTTTTAGAAGGAAGCACTCAACAAAGGACCACCTTGTTATGCTTAGGATCATTGTGGAGGAATGCCGCAATGATAAATCCAATCTCTTATGTTGCTTTGTGGACTTTGGAAAGGATTTCGATACAATTCCTAGAAATACCCTATGGAATAGATTAGAAGAGCTAAATGTTCCTTTCGAGCTAAGAACAGCCGCTATAAGGTTATACGAGAATGTAATTGCCAAGTTAAAGAGCAATGAGGGTTGGTTGAAATATATTAAGTGTAATATCAGAGTTAAACAAGGTTGCCCCCTCTCCCCTACCCTATTTGGCATTTACATATACAAACTAGAAGGTTGTTTAGAAGAAGCAGGATGTTATGGTATGATCTTAGTTGGGATAGTCATCATCCTTCTTATCTATGCTGAAAATATTGTTCTTCTCGCAAGGTGCCCATCTGATCTTGATAAGCAACTTAGACTTCTTAAGGATTTCTACTCTACCATGGGTATGTCTGTTAACACTTACAAAACAAAAGTTATGATTATCAAATCCAAGAAGGACACTTATGCTAATTTTATGTATGTCAATAGTAACTTGGAGGAAGTGTCTTCTTACAAGTACCTAGGAATTGATATTCATCACAAGGTCAACTAGAACTATAGCATTCAGAGAATGATTAATGGGGCGTGGAAAGCTTATTTTGGCCTTGAAAATAATTGTAAAATGACAGACCTCGTAATGTGGGATAGAAAGAAGTTCCTCTTTGAAACTTTAGTCACTCCTATTATCTTATATGGATGTGAGGTTAGGGGTTGCAACATCTCTTGTAATATTCCCTTTCTTGATCCCGTCAAAGTGGATAGAATTGACCCGTGGTTTTAACCCATGGTATTTCCCCATGGTATTTCTTGATGGTATTTTCCCATGGTATTGACCCATGGTATTGACCCATGGTATTTCTTGTTGGTATTGACCCATCAAGCCTATAAAAAGGGAGAGAAGCTAGGCATTTAGGGCATTCTGGATTATCTACTTTATTATGTTTGGGTTGAGAACCTGGCCTGGCCAGTTCTTTTATTGATCCCGGGACGAAAACCCCACGGTAATATTTATGTGGTGGATCCATTCAGGATTCACAATTGGGCTTCAATTTCTTATATTTGTGGTGTTCTGTGTTTTTATATGAAATGACCTAGATGTGTTGTTTTATTTAAAATTTTGATCCTTGGGATATTATAGTGGTATCAGAGCTGTGCATCCTACCATCCTGAGAATTTTACGCAAGGAACTTCGGTGAAATTTATTTTTCACCGTAGCCAGTATTTCTCACTTCGATGATATTTATCACCCTAGTTTGATTTTTATTTTGCAGTAAATTATTTTATTGGGAGATATAAGTGAAGGGAAAATCATTTATATGTCTGTGGGTTAAATTTGTGAAAATATTTGAAGGCATGATTAAAAAAAAAAATCATTTATAGCTTGTATATGGCCTCTTATGAATAAATGTACCCATGATATTTATTCATTTGTATGGAATATTATGAATGTACCCATGATATTTATTCATGTCTTTCTTGCAAATATGGTCATTGCTGAAAGGTTGGGAAGCTATTGCTAGACAGGGATCATTCTCAGGTTTCTCATTAGCTAAGTATTGAGATCCATTGATGCCAATGTCATCATTTTGTTTTTGGAGACGCCACAAGAATCAACATAATGATATATCAGTCGATTCTTTGGGCTACAATACTTTTGTGGATCAAAGATGGCAACAACATACAAATCAGAAGCAAGAACAGAGCGACAGGCCTTTCTCTCGAAAGGTCCATGTTATTCTTCAGCAGTCAAAAGATATCCGGAAGGAAGATGTAACAAGCAAGTGTCTCTTTGAACTTGGATCCAAATTGCAGGGTACAAAGTCAAAAGATGTTCTCCCACAGTTAGACACATTAGATGCGACTTTGAGCTTGATAGATAAATCAGAATGGGAAGGGTCAAGTTGGGCCTTGAAGCCATCCATGCTTGCTTTGATACAACCTAGGTTCTTGGAGCATTCTTGTGAAAATGTTAGACTCACCGTCACTTCTTATCTCAGTAAAATCATAGCTTTAACAGCACCACTATTGCCCTACAATGATGAAATCATGAGGAGGACTTTTTGGGTAATGGTAGAAGCACTCCAAGGGTTGGACAACACAACACCACCATTCTTACTTTTTTTCCAGAAGCGCACAATTTTGGAACGCATGGAAAAATTCAGATTTGGTATGCTTATGCTAGATCTAGAGTGTGATGATTTAATCCTTCAGATGCTCCAATACTTCTGCAATGGAATTACAACATCTCATCAAAACTACATCAAAACAGACATGAAAAAGATCATGTCTCCGATCTTAGGAGAAGATAGGGCCATCTGCGAACAATTGAGATCCAAATTGTTGGCCATTTGGAGGAAGGAGCTAATTGCATCACCTGCTGCTTATGAACTAGTTGAGGGGTTGATAAAACAGAGCATCAAACTACTTAGAAAGAATTTAACCAAGGAGGAACTAACAAAGATTTTTGGAGACAGCAAGAATGAACTAAGGAGGAAAGGCTTATGCTTTGTATGCAAGGGAGTTTGGGCACTTGACCATTCATGTCCAGACAATAAGGAGGCAACAAGGATAACAAAATTAGAGACTTCTTCAGATCATGGGGATTCATCCGTTGATGGGTTCACTGGTTTTCAAGAGAGGGCCTATGAAGGATCTGAGCAGTCAAATACAAATGGTGAACAACAACACCATGCTCTTCAGAGAAACTTGCAGGACAAGCTGATCATTCAACTTGAAAAAGTACATGACGAAAGGAAGGATGCAATTCCTCCTGATGATGTGGTAGTTGAATCTATAAATAAAATGGAAGACATCCATAAAGGGTATGGGCAATCAGGTATAGACAACAGTCCACCAGTACCTCCATGTTTGACAACCAGAAAGGATGGACAACTCATCCTCACATGTGAAGAGGTCCAGGATGAATACACTCAAGGAGAATCAAATTAGGAGAGAATCATGCATTTTGAGGGGAGGATACTCACAGCCGAGGGCATATTGCAGCTTGGGCCCTTTGGTGCGGACAATGATGGAGGGTTGAAATGGTACCATAACCCACAGGTCCCAGGATTCAGGTGGCATTGGGATCCAGGAGAATCCATTGGGGAAATGATTGGCCAAAGGATTGCTTGGGATCTAGGTATTGAAGGATCCATTCAGGATCATTCAACGTGGAGGGCACATCGGATTGTATGGGATCCTGGTATTAATGTACAAATGCTTCTGTTGTGGATAGAAGTGGATCGCTTGAGGACAAGCAATCTTTGGGCGGGAGGATTTGTAATATTCCCTTTCTTGATCCCGTCAAAGTGGATATAATTGACCCGTGGTTTTAACCCATGGTATTTCCCCATGGTATTTTCCCATGGTATTGACCCATGGTATTTCTTGTTGGTATTGACCCATCAAGCCTATAAAAAGGGAGAGAAGCTAGGCATTTAGGGCATTCTGGATTATCTACTTTATTATGTTTGGGTTGAGAACCTGGCCTGGCCAGTTCTTTTATTGATCCCGAGACGAAAACCCCGTGGTAATATTTATGTGGTGGATCCATTCAGGATTCACAATTGGGCTTCAATTTCTTATATTTGTGGTGTTCTGTGTTTTTATATGAAATGACCTAGATGTGTTGTTTTATTTAAAATTTTGATCCTTGGGATATTACATCTCTAGAGAATCCTGAAGAAAGATTGAGAAAATCTAGAAGCGTTTTATAACTTATAACATTAAAATTAAAATTAATACGCCATATCCTATTCTCCTTATAGAAGTGGGTCTTTCCCCTATCAAGAGCCTAACTATGACTAGGCTTTTGTTGTACAAGCACAAGCTTAATAGCATAGGAGACCATAGACTTCCTAAGCTAGCTTTAAATTCTAGCCAAAACCACCTAAGTCTTAAACGAGGTTGGTATAAAGACACCAGGGCCTGGTTGAACCAATGGAGGATCGACGAGAATGTTGCATTGCAAAACATTAATAACATTAAAAAAACATTTACTTCTAAGTTCAAAGAAAAAATGTGGTGTGAGAAAGATCTAGCAGCTAAAAGAATTGAAAGATTACATTACAGGCTTCTTTATTTGGCACAAGTGATCCGTAAACTGCGGATATTCCATTGGACAGTACAGATCTAATCATAATACATTGAAATCTAAAATCTATATTATGTGAGATTTAGTTTTCCTTAAAAAATTATGAGTTTTGATGTGAGTTTTCAGTGGTGAATTTATTCAAACATTTCATTTACACTCTGTTGTAGGTGCTCATTATATATATATATATATATATATATATATATTTTGTTTCTGGACAATGCATTCAATGCCTTACGTGTACCACAAACTTCTTCTAAAAACATATATATCCCTTATGACAACTCAAAAATTAAAACACTGGTGTGACATAATGGTATAACCCACAAGCAATATTTTTACATTTAAAATTTGAGTGTACAGTGAACAAATAGAAGTGTAGAACTTGATATTTAGTTGCATCGATTTGACGAGTGTACATACTTCAATATTGGTTCTCCAGAAGCATCGTTCCAACACTAGTTTATAATATACGTTGTCCAATGATGAATACAAAAGTCCAGCCTTAATGATAACCTTGGAATCCCATGCAGAACTGGTATTTGGGGTAGCACGCAACCCAAAATGATTCTACTGCAATGATAAAGTGTATAAGAGTGATTGGTCACCCATTACTGTAAACTTCAAAACCCATGGCCAGTGAAAAAGTAGAGATTCAGGCTTCGGTTGAGGAAAATATCTAGCCTCACACTCAGCTAAGAGATAATATGTCTTTGTTGCTATAACTGTGTCTGAGATCCTCCAAGTACCATGCACAACCTAGAGATCCTCCAAGGACCATGCACAACCCAGCCACTAGTAGGCAGGAAGAAAGCAAGTTAATGTCGTCCAATAATAAAAGATGGGTGGCTTCCACTAAATACTCAAGCTGCTCTTCAATGTGAGATTCGAACCACTGTAAATGGAGGAAATCGTGCCATTAGTGCCACTATAAAATACCCTATTCCAAATCTAACAAATGCATTCAACCTTTGGGATTAATCCAAATCTAGCTACATTCAGGGTTTGGGATTAATTAAAATCGAGAAAATGAATTTAATGTTTGGGATTCAACATTTGAAATGAATACCTTACGATCTGGAAGGACAGAATCTGTGACGATTACCTTATGGTCTTGTCCTGTAGGAGTCCAAACAGACTTTGAAAACATGGAATTTTAAACCTCACCATATTAACAATGTTAAACTCCCACCAAATTATTAAATGTTTGGAGAGAAATATGAAAGCAAAAGAAAAAAATCAAGATTACTTTAAAAAAAAGAGGGAAATAAATAGTGCACTCTGAACTCTTAATTTGGGGACAAATGGGATAGCTAGAGCGCCCTCTTAATTAGGTGACAAAGGGGTAAAGAAGAGAATGCTATAGCTTAGAATAACAGGAAGATTTCACACATTGCATGACTTTTAAATAGTTTTTCTTTTTTTTATTCATTTTTCTAATTTTTTTTTTTGACAAAATGGTGGTATAGATTGTTAGAATGAGGCATATTAGTTTTTTTTTTTAAATAGACTTTCTATTTTCTTTTTATGTTTTTTTATTGAATTTTATAAATTTTTTTGTTTTCGATGTTGTTAAAAAAATTTAAGCAAATAGTAAAAAAAAGTCTATATAAACTAAAAAATCATTTCGATTATAAAAATAAGAAATTGAAGAAATTTTTTATAAAAGAACAAAAATAAGAAATTGAAGTCTCAAGTAATAAAATAAATAGAAAAACCAACAAGTTCTCAAGTTCTCAATTGAAGTCTCAAGTAATAAAATAAATAGCAAAACCAACCCATGGTATGACAAAGATTGTAAAAGTGCGAGGAGAGCAATTAAGGAAGTTGTTGATGAATCTCTCAAAATTAACAAGATAAAAATCTACAAAGCCCTAACTAAAAGGAAAAAAAGGCAATATATTCGTACAAGACAAGAGAATCTCTTACAGCTCTCTAAGGTGGCTCCTAAGAAATTCTGGAGGCGGATTCTAACTAGGAAAACTAAAGATAATAATAAAATTGCTTTACATGACTGGAATTCCTATCTTAAAAAGCTTTATGAATCTTCAAATGCCAGGGATTTTGAAACCTGCTCACAATGAAAGAATTTTTCTCATTAGAAGACATTTATTTTGGGATTAAACGCCTAGAAAATGGGAAATCTAAAGACATTGAAGGTTACTAGGTGGAAATCTTAAAATTTGGAGGTCCTGTCCTCATCCCCCACATCCACAAGCTTTTCAACCAACCGGTCAAGCAAGGGTTCCCTAAACCTTGGACTTAGAGCCTCATTATCCCTATTTTTAAAAGTGGGGATACAAATAACCCCTCTAAGTATCGAACAATTATGATCAACCCTCTCTTAGCCAAGTTATATGGTATTATTTTGGAAAAGAAGTTGAGCATTGGGCTTGAAAGTGAAGGTAAGAAGGCTAAAGGCCAAGCGGGTTTTAGAAGGAAGAACTCAACAAAGGACCACCTTGTTATGCTTAGGATCATTGTGGAGGAATGCCGCAATGATAAATCCAATCTCTTATGTTGCTTTGTGGACTTTAGAAAGGATTTTGATACAATTCCTAGAAATAACCTATGGAATAGATTAGAAGAGCTAAATGTTCCTTTCAAGCTAAGAACAACCGCTATAAGGTTATACGATAATGTAATTGCCAAGTTAAAGAGCAATGAGGGGTGGTTGAAATATATTAAGTGTAATATCAAAGTTAAACAAGGTTGCCCCCTCTCCCCTACCCTATTTGGCATTTACATAGACAAGCTAGAGGGTTTTTTAGAAGAAGCAGGATGTGCTGGCATGATCTTAGATGGGATAGTAATCATCCTTCTTCTCTATGCTGACGATATTATTCTTTTCGCAAGGTGCCCATCTGATCTTGATAAGCAACTTAGACTTCTTAGTGATTTCTTCTCTACCATAGGTATGTATGTTAACACTTACAAAAAAAAAGTTATGATTATCAAATCCAAGAAGGACACTTACGCTAATTTTATGTATGTCAATAGTAACTTGGAGGAAGTGTCTTCTTACAAGTACCTAGGAATTGATATTCATCACAAGCTCAACTGGAACTATAACATTCAGAAAAGGATTAATGGGGCGTGGAAAGCTTATTTTGGCCTTGAAAATAATTGTAAAACGACAGACCTCGTAATGTGGGATAGAAAGAAGTTCCTCTTTGAAACTTTAGTCACTCTTGTTATCTTATATGGATGTGAGGTTTGGGGTTGCAGCATCTCTAGAGAATCCTGGAGAAAGATTGAGAAAATCTAGAAGCGTTTTATAACTTATAACCTTAAAATTAAAAGTAATACACCCTATCCTATTCTCCTTATAGAATTGGGTATTTCCCCTATCGAGAGCCTAACTATGACTAGGCTTTTTCTATACAAGCACAAGCTCAATAACATAGGAGACCATAGACTTCTTAAGCTAGCTTTAATTTAGCCAAAACCACCTAAGGCTTAAACGAGGTTGGTATAAAGACACCAGGGCCTGGTTAAACCATTGGGAGATCGATGAGAATGTTGCATTGCAAAACATTAATAACATTAACAAAATTGTTACTTCTAAGTTCAAAGAAAAAATGTGGTGTGAGAAAGATCTAGCAACTAAAAGAAAATGAAGATATTATAAGGAGGTCATCAACCCCACCTAGAAGATCAAAAGTATCTCTCTGTTTTAACTAGCTCAAAGAAGAAAATTAATATAGCCAAGATTAGAATGAACTCTCATGAGCTTCATAGTGAAACAGGTCGTTGGACAGTTCCTAAAACACCATGGATGGAAATGATCTGCCATCTATATGAGAATATGAACATCGAGGATGAAAGTCACTTCCTCTTAGAGTGCCCCAAGTACAACCACATTAGAACTCAATCTCATAATCTTTTTTGCAATATTGACCTTCCTAGCCTTTTAATTTGAAAGCATCAATCCTCCTTATTAAATGTTATCCTAAAAGGTTTGAATATGTGAGATCCATTTTAGAGTAATTTTTTTTTTTGCAATTTAATATTATTAAATTAAATTTTCAAAAATTATAAATAAAAATAATTAATTAAAAAAACTTAAAATGTAATTTTATTATTTATGTATTTTATTTATTTTAAAAACATTAACAAGATCAAATCTCCTTATTAAATGTTACCCTAAAAGTTTGAATATGTGAGATTTATTTTAGAGTAAATTTTTTTTTTTCAATTTAATATTTTAAATTAAATTCTGAAAAATTATAAATAAAAATAATTAATTAAAAAATTTTAAAATGTAATTTTATTAGTTATGTATTTTATTTATTTATTTATTAGTAAAGTATTGACTACTATATTATTTATGTTAATTTAAGTGTCTACCATACTGTGTTCTCTCTGTTAACATGAGTAGACACCTTCTGAATTAATAGAAACAAACTAGGCTTAAAACGTTGACTGCATGCTGAGCTTTAAAAGTCCGTCGATTCTCAAGACAACTAAGGTTAGTCTTAGTGATATAATTTCGATTATAAAAATAAGAAAATGAAGAAGAAGTTTATAAAAGAACAAATCATTTGAATGTTTTTAAAACTGAAGTGATGGTTTCTATTCTATTTTAGGAGTTTTATATTTTAAATGTTTCATAATATAAAAGAAAAGTTTTTAAACCCAACTGAAGTGATAGTAGTTTATTTTTTTTGAGTTCCACTACTAGAAAAAGATGTTTATTTTTTTTGAGTTCCAGAACTAGAAAAAGAAAGAAAACAAAAAAAGGAGCAGCAAAGGCAACAAGGGCAGGTAAGCTGCCCATTGAGAACGTACGTATAGCTGTAATTGTTGTTGCATTGATTGAATGAGAAATGATGGAGCAGTTTAATTAGCCCCCAAGAGGACGAGCCGGAGGAAGAGACGAGGAACCTAAAGTTGCAACATATTAACCTAATTAATTATCGCTTCAGAAGCTGATTAAAATGCATGCTAAGCTGAGCTTGAGCTTTAAAAAGTCTCTAGATTTTCAAGACAACTAAGGTTAGTCCTAGTGAAATATAAATATTTCGATTATAAAAATAAGAAAACGAAGAAAAAGTTTATAAAAGAACAAATTATTTGCTCGTCTACTTACACATGGTAAATTATTTGCTTGTCTACTTACACATGGTTCGCTAACTGAAGTGAGAGGTTTCTATTTTAGAAACTGAAGTGAAGTTTTCTATTTAAGAGTTTTATGAGAGGTTTATATTTTAAATGTTTCATAATATATAAAAAAAATATATATTTAAACCCAACTGAAGTGACAGTTGTCTATTTTTTTTTTAGAGTTCCACAACTAGAAAAAAAACAAAAGAACAGCAAAGGCAAGTAAGATGTCCATCTAAAACATTCTTATAGTTGTAATTGTTGTTGACATTTATCAGACTCGAAGCAGCTTAATTAGCCCGCAACAGTAGCCTTGGCCATCATAGTGGATATCCCCCCAGAGGACGAGCCAAAGGAATTAGAGACTAGGAACCTAAAGGGCTGTAAACAGGTAATTCATGCCTTCGATGAAGATGAAGCCCCAAAGCAAAATGCCAGAGTGGTTGGAGAGTTATCTGGCCACGCATAGCGGAGGGAGATCAGTGATGCCCATTAATAATAAATGCTCAATTCAGGATGACTATGAATTCAGTAGTAGTGTGGACTTGAGCGTGGTTCCCCATCGTAAAATTAGTATATGTTTCCACAAGGCCACACGCATGGCTTTCTGCTGCAAATCCCTCAACAAAAATAAGACACCGCTCAAATATATCTTCAATGAAATAAACGTCATGTGTAGGGTCTCCGGTTACAAGGACATTGTCAAACTTCATGCGGTTTACGAGGATTCGCAGGATATACATCTACTTTTGGAGCTGTGCAGCCGAGGAGATCTGTTGAAAACGGTTGTGCAGAGAGGCGGTTACAAGGATGCAGAATTGGAAGCTTCCATGATCTTCAAGCAGATGATGGAGAGCATTTTGTATTGCCATGCGAAGGGTGTTGTTCATAGAGATATCAAATTGGAAAACATATTCTTGACAGCTGGCAGTGATGATCTCACGCATCCAGTCGTCAAGTTGGGTGACTTCGGTCTTGCTACGCTCTTTCAGAAAGGTATCGTACTATTTATTTAAATCAGTTGGTTTTTAATTTCAGACTTAATGTGGTAAAGTTTTTATATTAGTTGACAAAAGTACAGATCAGTTATTTTGGCCGGAATTTTTTATAATTTTGGGTGGCATCTTTCTCTGAAAAAAAGAGTACTGTGAATTTGATAATAGGAATTTATTCTTATTTTTTATAATAGGAATTTATTCTTATTTTAAATAGTTATCTTAGGACGATAAGATTGTTGAAAAATATCGCTTGCGAAATTGCAGGAGGTAAACTTCTGTATGATGAAATGGGAACCCGAGCTTACATGGCTCCCGAAATTATGAGTGGACAAGGATATACAGAGAGCGTCGATATTTGGAGCGCTGGAGTGTTGTTGTATGCCATGCTCAGTGCTAGATTCCCATTCCATGGTGACACTCCCTTGGAACTCAAGTGTAAGATTTTGAAAGAAGATGTTGATCTCAAAAATGGTGTGTGGGACAAAATCTCATTGCTGGCCAAAGACCTCATCTCACGCATGCTCGTCAAAGATCCACAACACCGCTTGAATGCTACTCAAGTATTGAGTAAGTAACACAACCATAATCGTTATCTCATTTTGGCACACATGAATTAACCTCTTTTTTATATTAATGGATATTGGTGTTTGTGACAGGGCACCCGTGGTTGAATTTTGAGACAAGCTGTCAAAAAAAAGCACATGATAGCTTAACACCAGAAAGCCAATCACGGTTTAATGATTCACAAAGATGAATGCAGTTATCAGATTATTATCAAGTCAAAGTCATATACAGGGAAGGAGCCCCTACCAATTTGAAAATGTGACTTCGTTATTTAATAGTTGTTGGTACAGAATCTGGCAAAAACAATCTGCCCTCATAAATATAAAAAGTTTCTGAGAAGATTTGACTCACCTCTAACTGAGTTTAGATTTTATTACATGGCAACTGCATAGCAATGATACAGTTTCATTCATTATTGCCCTTTCAAATAAAAAAATCAGTCAATTGTACATACAATAATTCTTTCACCTGTAGGACATCAAATACAATGCTATATTTCTATGCTAATTTTTATTGTCCTTTTCGATTGTCAAATCCATATCCATTTTTTTTGGTTTAATAGTTTTATTTAATAGTTGTTGGTACAGAATCTGGCAAAAACAATCTGCCCTCATAAATATAAAAAGTTTCTGAGAAGATTTGACTCACCTCTAACTGAGTTTAGATTTTATTACATGGCAACTGCATAGCAATGATACAGTTTCATTCATTATTGCCCTTTCAAATAAAAAAATCAGTCAATTGTACATACAATAATTCTTTCACCTGTAGGACATCAAATACAATGCTATATTTCTATGCTAATTTTTATTGTCCTTTTGGATTGTCAAATCCATATCCTTTTTTTTTGGTTTAATAGTTTTATTTAATAGTTGTTGGTACAGAATCTGGCAAAAACAATCTGCTCAAGATGGCCCTTGAACCAGAGGGGGCCCTCTCAAGTGTTACCAAGCTAATTGACTATTCATGGCAATGAACAACAACCTTTTGAGCATTGTGTCCATATTTATGGGTTTTAAGAGGTGGTTTCTTAGGGTTTCAAATCCTTGCTTAAAACAAATAAAAGTATCCAACCAACCTTATTTCAACCAAATGTCTTTCCAAATTTCAATAATCATAACAATATTTTTGTTGGTTTGTTCAATAGTGCATTAGATTTTGCTAAAACCACTATTATGTTCCCCATTATTTAACCATTGGATACACAATTTTTTTTGACAGCTAATATTTTCCTACTAGTTTCTTACCTTGAGTTATGCGATAACTCATGCTTCTTCAGCAATTAGCTCATCCAATCTTCCTTGGAGCATGGCTTATTTCTGGATAGCTTCCATGCACGATTCAAGATTTTTCTTGACAAGGAGAATATTGCTAAATGTTTCTTTAGTTTGACGTTTAGGTATTTAATTTTCTACTACAATTGATACATAGTGGTTCCATCCATGTTATTTTCTTTTTTCCACCATTTCTTAATGATTTCCTTAAAGTCTAGGTGTTGAATCTAGAACACTTCAAGATGAAAAGGTTTATTCCTTGGATGTGCCTTGTTGTCCATATCCAGCTATAATGACGAGTGGTATAGTAGTGACTGGGAAGAAGGAAGTCATCCATGAAGATGTCTCGGGACATTACATTCTTGGAGATGAGATACCTGTCAATACATGAGGCTATTTATTGAGGTCACCCTCTATGATTATGCCAAGTGTGTAAGCCATTGATTCTATCAAGATCTAGAAAGTGGGTAGAGTTTATTGTTTCCTGGAAATGATGGATTTTCCTTCCATTTTTGGATTCCTCCATTTTTATCCTCAAGGGATTGAATTAGATTAAAGTCATCTCCCAAGATTTAGGGCATCATGGAGATTACGAGTGTTAACACTGGAAAATCGTACAGTAGAAGATGACATCAATTAATGTCGAGCCCAAGGATTTACAGGACAGGAATACATTATGGAATCAAGAAGTATTTAAAATCTCTAAGGTTTTAAGAAAATCAGATTTGAACTAGTCATAAATGCTCAAATGCGAGCTTTTTCCTTCGAGAAGAGCGCCTTCTGTGCGCCTTTTTTCCTGATCAGCGCGCATTCCTAGAAATGAAAAAGGTCACTTTTCGGGACCACAACAAGAAAAGGACAATTACTCCTTATGTGAAAGCTGCCTAAGGACAGTCACCAGCGCCTCCTTAGACATTATGTGAGCACACAAAAGAATATTTGAGCACACAATGGAATCACACCTCTCCCTTGGGTCACCATCCATCATATACCAAGGGAGGGAAGGAGGATTTGAAGCTCACCTATATAAACCCACCAAGAGATGAACAAATGGTGATCACAAGGTTATGATGGCCAAATTTGCCCAAGCAACACCAGCATTGTGTGTGACCTGGAGCTGGAGCTAAAGAGGACTCGATAGTTGGCCACCCAACATCTTAGTCCACCACAACAGAGAGAGAGAGAGTGAGACTGCATGAGAGGCAGAGCTTGGAAGGCAACATCCTTGCATCGAGACCTAGAGCCATTGCCTAGGTGCCCTTTGACAAGTGGGTAAAATTTCTTCTTCATTCCGAACATTTAATAAGAAGAGGCCATCGAGCCATCATTTGCATTATTATTGTTTGGAGATCTCCATATATCTTATGTATCTTTGATTTTTTTAGTTTTAGTTTAACCAGAGCATACTTCATCATACTATTTCCATTAAGTTTTATGCTTTTGAGCTCCCCCACTTTCTGCCTGTTACCAATAGTTTAGAGAGCAGACCACACTCTCTAAGCTTGTGCAATTTCGTACACCCATGCGACTAATCCACAACAACAGGATTGGCGACTCCACTGACGTGTTTCAAGTTTATGTGGTTGTGCCATCTTTTGGAGGAGACCCTTTGTCTAAGCTGGAGTGGAGCTGACGGTCCTCTGACCCATCTTGCAGTCCCTAGACTCACTGAGGTCACATTGCGCACGTTCAGGAGTGACCTGCACGCACGAAGGCACACCTGTTAAGGGCTTTTGTGCACAAATTGCAGAGAGATTTTTTCTCCCTATTTTTTGCATTTTTTCTACATGTAAGTGTGTTGGGCAGCCCCTAATGTATCTGCCAACACCTGTGTTGATACCCCACAGCTTATTAGAACTCATTTTTTGCTACTTTCTGTAGGCATTTAGTTAGTTTTCATTTTAATTTGGTTTTTCCAAAAAAGTGTTCATATAGTTTAAGTAGGGGGTGAATTAATCATTTCTTTTCGAATAATTTATGTTTGTTGCACATTCTGGTATGCACACTTAGCTTAACTAGTCCAAGTAAGCAGCTCAAGGCCACATATGCATAAGCTAGTGTAGAAAGTGTTTAGTTTAAATTCAATTTTTGCATTTAGGAAATTGCGGGACTAGGATTGAATCGTCAATTAGAGCAAGTAATCTCTGCTGTCTTTGCACCATTTGGTGACCCTAGACAAGCATATGAACGCTCTACATTCGTGATTTTCCATCTCCCTTTAGTCACTCACATAGACTAAAGGGAGATTACGAGTGTTAACACTGGAAAATCGTACAGTAGAAGATGACATCAATTAATGTCGAGCCCAAGGATTTATAGGACAGGAATACATTATGGAATCAAGAAGTATTTAAAATCTCTAAGGTTTTAAGAAAATCAGATTTGAACTAGTCATAAATGCTCAAATGCGAGCTTTTTCCTTCGAGAAGAGCGCCTTCTGTGCGCCTTTTTGCCTGATTAGCGTGCATTCCTAGAAATGAAAAAGGTCACTTTTCGGGACCACAACAAGAAAAGGACAATTACTCCTTATGTGAAAGCTGCCTAAGGACAGTCACCAGCGCCTCCTTAGACATTATGTGAGCACACAAAAGAATATTTGAGCACACAATGGAATCACACCTCTCCCTTGGGTCACCATCCATCATGTACCAAGGGAGGGAAGGAGGATTTGAAGCTCACCTATATAAACCCACCAAGAGATGAACAAATGGTGATCACAAGGTTATGATGGCCAAAGTTGCCCAAGCAACACCAGCATTGTGTGTGACCTGGAGCTGGAGCTAAAGAGGACTCGATAGTTGGCCACCCAACATCTTAGTCCACCACAGCAGAGAGAGAGAGAGTGAGACTGCATCAGAGGCAGAGCTTGGAAGGCAACATCCTTGCATCGAGACCTAGAGCCATTGCCTAGGTGCCCTTTGACAAGTGGGTAAAATTTCTTCTTCATTCTGAACATTTAATAAGAAGAGGCCATCGAGCCATCATTTGCATTATTATTGTTTGGAGATCTCCATATATCTTATGTATCTTTGATTTTTTTAGTTTTAGTTTAACCAGAGCATACTTCAGCATACTATTTCCATTAAGTTTTATGCTTTTGAGCTCCCCCACTTTCTGCCTGTTACCAATAGTTTAGAGAGCAGACCACACTCTCTAAGCTTGTGCAATTTCGTACACCCATGCGACTAATCCACAACAACAGGATTGGCAACTCCACTGACGTGTTTCAAGTTTATGTGGTTGTGCCATCTTTTGTAGGAGACCCTTTGTCTAAGCTGGAGTGGAGCTGACGGTCCTCTGACCCATCTTGCAGTCCCTAGACTCACTGAGGTGACAGACTGAAGAAGGCAGCTCCTTATCTTTTTACTTGCAGGATTTTTGCATACAGGTTTTCCTCACAGAGGCACATTGCGCGCATTCAGGAGTGACCTGCACGCAGGAAGGCACACCTATTAAGGGCTTTTGTGCACAAATTGCAGAGAGATTTTTTCTCCCTATTTTTTGCATTTTTTCTGCTTGTAAGTGTGTTGGGCAGCCCCTAATGTATCTGCCAACACCTGTGTTGATACCCCACAGCTTATTAGAACTCATTTTTTGCTACTTTCTGTAGGCATTTAGTTAGTTTTCATTTTAATTTGGTTTTTCCAAAAAAGTGTTCATATAGTTTAGGTAGGGGGTGAATTAATCATTTCTTTTCGAATAATTTATGTTTTTTGCACATTCTGGTATGCACGCTTAGCTTAACTAGTCCAAGTAAGTAGCTCAAGGCCACATATGCATAAGCTAGTGTAGAAAGTGTTTAGTTTAAATTCAATTTTGGCATTTAGGAAATTGCGGGACTAGGATTGAATCGTCAATTAGAGCAAGTAATCTCTGCTGTCTTTGCACCATTTGGTGACCCTAGACAAGCATATGAACGCTCTACATTCGTGATTTTCCATCTCCCTTTAGTCACTCACATAGACTAACTAGGAAGATTTGGAAGTGGCCCATTATCCGCAAATGCTTTCTATTTGAGCAAGGAACAGTGTCACATAGGTTAACTAGGGGACTTTTGTAAAGGATCACCAATATCCATATGTTCAAATTATGAGATTTTTCACCATACGCTCACACACATTCACCCACTAAGAAAATAAAACCACCTAAAAATAACTTAAACCAACTCACTAAATTCTCCCCATAGGGGCCACAAGAAAATTTATAGATTAAGTGAGGATCAAGGGGGTAAGCATCCAATAAGCCGCCTTGATCACAATTTACATTGAAAAATAGAAGTTGTGTATTTAGGGAGCTTTAAAATCCACCTATCAGCCCATGGAAAAGAAAACTCGAGCGCGGCAGAGACTCGATTCAGAGGGGGTTAGGCTTAGGCGCAGTGCGTGTGGTATCAGTTGGGACTACTTGACCCGGCTGATACTCGGTACTGTTAACTAAATACCAAGAAGCCCAAGACTCGAACGGTCACGTGGGACGATGGTTCTTAGTGGCCAAAACTAAGGCATCCTTTACCTTATAGGCGACAGTGCAGGCAAGCGCCAAACCCTCTACCTTTACCTTGGTTGATTCTCTTCGGCTGGCTAGGGGCATTGCCAACTCTTACAGGACGTTGTGCTAGCACTTGCAAGAAATCCTCTCAAGGCCTAGTTACTTTTGAGTGTGCGAGGACGTATTAAGTCTTCTAGGATTTTGAGTATCACGCGCAAACAAACGAAACCATTTTTTTTGCTTGATTGATCACATAGATTAAGTTAAAGGAAAATTCATCTCATTTTCGCTTTGTTTTATGTATGTGGCCATAAATTTGTCATGATCATAGAATCGATCCCCTCAAAAATTTTCCAAAACCTAACCTGGCCGACACTCAAATGGTTCCAACGGAACCTCGTCAGTCCAGGCATCTTTTGGACCTCCCCCCATTACCGAGAGGGGTTCCAGGTCTTTCGCCGTTTAGGCGTCAAAGACGGAACATTGCCACAGTGGTTGGTTCCTCATTTCCTGGAGCAACCTTAGTTGGGAACCCTAGTCGGTCTCCCAACACCACACCGCAAACCACTTGCCTCTCATCCCCTCGAGGGCAGGGGAGTGCATCCCATATAGGAAGCTAGCTAAATTAGCAATAAGGTACGTCACAGACTGACCCTCGTTCTAACGAGAACTTCGTGTCTTCACACGTTGCCATGGCGTTAACCTCCTAGTCACCCTTCTTAGCAGTGTTGAATCTATCGGATTTGACCAAGCTCACCAATGACCCCATCGCACACGACCCCAATTGGCCTCCCATGCCCACGAAGCTCCCTTCAGACATACCAAATTTTGAAGGAAAGCAAGCACAAGACCCAGGAAATCATATAATGACCTTTCACCTATGGTGCTCATCGAATAGCATCATTGACGATACTATTCGGTCGAGGCTATTTCAACGCACTCTTACAGGAGTGGCCGCGAAATGGTACGTGGAGCAACCTCCTACTTCACATGGAACCTTTAGCGCCCTCGCTACTGCATTCCTCACATACTTTCAGTTTCCCATTCACCACGATTTGGGAATGGAGTTACTGACTCATTTCAGACAATCCCCCTCTACCCATATTTCAGAGCACCTCCATGAGTGGAGGCGGCATCGCAGTTTATGCAAAGCACAACTCGACGACCGAGTCCTTTTATATTTATTCTTGAAAACTCTGACGACGGAGATTTCAAAGGTTGTGGTGCAATGTAACCCCACATCCGAAGAGGACGCAATCAGTAAACCCAACAGCTTGAACTGATCTACACGCAATCAAGATACATATACAATATCCTGCCTAACGCCCCGCACCCGCAATCTTATCGAGAATTTCCAGGTGCATCTAACTCTGTAGATGGAATTATCAGGTCAATGACCCAAGGGTACCTAGGCAGCAACAGTCAGAATCCCGGTCACACACATGGGTCTACCTAGAACATGTCTCAACCCAGATTTCAAAGTAATCATATGCAGTAGCAAAATTTGACTAATAGGGCACCAGCGTATCACCAAGAAGGACCTTATCCTCTGGCTGAGGGGACCTGGTACGCAGGAAGAAACACTGATGGAAGAACTCCCCCCCAACGGCCAGGTGCAAACATGGGACAAAAATATGGTCAATCCCAAGCACATAACCCACCTACGCAAAATAATGCATAGGTGAACTTTGTGTAGTCGTCCCAAAATCAACCACACCGGTATGATCAAGAGAATTATCCTCCTAATGTGGTTAAGAGAAAGGTAAAAAAAAAGCCCAAAGGGAACCCTGGACAGGGGGGCAGAAACCAACAATGCCCACCACGATCCCGGGCTGGAGGTAACTCCAACCGGAATCAGAACTAGGAGCCAAGAAATTCCCAAAGGCAAGGCAAAAGGCCACCTCTACGAACAAACCATTCTTGTTCAATATGTGGTGAGTACGGGCACTATACTCACCACTGTACCTAACTCCCTGAGCTTAAAAAGCTTCAGAGTAACCGAGGACAAGGAGGATCTTCCCAGACAACTGTGGTTATGCAAGAACCCTCCCCCCATCAAGGAATGTCCAGCACTTAGCAACAAAACCCCAATGATTCCTGGAAAAACAACCATGAAATTTACATGACTGGGGAAGAAATGTTTTTCCAAACTCGAAATCGCAGCTATGACACCCCACGAGACACCAGTATATTAGGGGCTAGTACGAGCACGCTGACTACACGTTTGACCATTCCAAATATTCCTTTGGAACCGTTGCCAAAAATGGTAAAAGGGCCTAATAGGTGAGCAAGTAACTACTCCAAAGCGGCCCACAATTACAGCATCGTAGACGATTTAGCTCAATCACCTGCTGCTATGTCTGCATTGGAAGTACTGCAGTTGTGCCCAAAGCAACGGAAAACCCTACCTTCCACATTAGGCACTGTCGACCTTGTCGACACACGCATGATGACTTTTGACTTAAACAAAGACACCCTTAGGCTTCCCTCCATGGTCACCTTTCAGATACCAGTATTGTTACAGAATATCACTATTCACCGATGTGTCATTGAAGAGGGTGCATCCACATGCATCATGTCAAAGAATGTATGGCAGAAGTTAGGAGCCCCCGAACTCAAACCTTCCATCATCACACTCAGGGCATACGACGGTCGTCCCTCAACCCCCGTCGCTCTCTTCCAAAATGCATAGGTCTATTTAGTCGGCAAGATTGTCCATATAGACATCGAAGTCTTGGACACTCACTTGGATTACAATATACTCCTTAGGCGGAGTTACATGTACGCATGTCTGCCATAGCATCTCCATTTTCCGCATCATGATGTTCCCCCACGAGGATCAAATCATCATAGTAGACCAGCTGACGCACAGTGAGAAGCATCCCTTGACCAACATGGATGTAATTCTACCCTATGTAGATACAGACGCAGATGGTCTTTTACGATATCAAGAATATGGCCCTGGCCAATTCAAACTGTCGTCTGTCCTAGGGGAATTTCTAGGAGATCCTCCCATTATCCCTGAGGTATTGCCCGATGCCACAAGGGCCCCGATATGCATGATGTCCACATCAAGAATCGAGGTTTGTCAGGACACAGAATCAAGCAGTAATGACACCGAGGCATCAACTACTGTAGCCTCCCTAGTCTACGCCGCCTCCCAAACTCCTTTCCTCCACCCACCTCCTGGTTTCACCTCCCAGCAGGTCTTGGCAACACTGGTATTACCCAATATATCATTGGAATTCCCAGTGTGGTATCTCGTTCCCCCTCCAGGAATGGTAGCTACCAACATTACTGCATTTGCGTTAAAGCCCCCCGGTCCCAAGGATCTCCAACCTACCCAAGTAGCAGTCGAAACCGCCCCCGCAAGGGAAATTCCCATTGCGAATCTGGTGACCACGACCAAGAAAATCGCCATAAAGGAAAGAAAGTGGTGACCCCCACCATGCAAAGGGAGTCATCAGCATGCGCTATATGTGATGTCACAGGACACCCTACCGACATACGCCTGGAGTTGGATGAGTTAAAACCACTCTTCGGTTGTGAGGTAGGCACCTCGACACTGCATTCCCATTAAAAGGAACTTGCCACCAAAAGTACAGGAAAATCGCTGCGTACCAATCACGCATGCTCTCTCTGTGACACCTATGGGCACTATACCCACCATTGTCCAAAAATACCACAATATAGGGATGCCTTACATGCGATCGAGCGATCCTATCAAGAGGATCCCTCCATCTAGTCTATCAATGATGAGTCGTGTACCATCCTATACTTACAAAAGGAGCATCGATTCATAGAGCGCCCCCCAGTAATGCCCATTATACGTTGCACACTATGTGATGAACGTGGCCACTACCTCGAAGAGTGTGTCGCATTGGAACTCATTCATAGATGGTATCCAATCGAAAGGGTTTACTACATGGGGCTACGGGTAGCACAATTCATGTGCCCGTTATGCGTCGACAATCACCTATTGGAGGATTGTCACTACATACCTCGCTTTCGGCTAGCCCTTGCTAGCCTCCGCTTAGCCATAGTTCGTCTTTCTCGAGAAGATGATATGGATTCTGAATCCATCGACAGCTCCGTGACCCAAGCAGAGGATATGAGCAGCTCTATCATGTTCTTGTCAGCTGAAGAACGACCTAGCAGGGAACCCATAGTTACCCCTAAAGGCACTTCACGAAACCCACCCACATGCATGATATGCAAGCAGATGGACCATATAGTAGTCCACTGCCCTAACTTAGTAGAATTGAGACGTTGGTACCCCGCCTGGTCTCAGACCAAGCATGATGGGACCCCCATATCACGGATATTTTGCCTGATATGTCAGGGTAATAATTATGACTAACATTGTACTTATGTCTCACGGATCCATCCCACTATCAACATGATTAATGCCGTAGAAAAGAGGATGAACGATCTCCAAGAATGACATAAAAGATATATTGTCGGCTCAATGTCCCCACCACCGTAGTGGTGTGTCAAGCCTGATAAGACCACACACCAACCCTGTATACCCCAAGCCAAGCCTAGGATAACATGTGGCCTATGTGATCTAAACAATCACCGAGTCAACCAATGCAAAGAACTCAAACCCCTTGCAAACAGTCTCCGCATAATCTCACCTCTTCCTAAAAAAATTCTCTCTAATAAAGAGAATATCACACGTACTTATTGCCGAATTTGCTCACACTTTCATCATACGTTTAAGTGTAGACATCTCCCCAAGCTGGGAGCAGCTAGAGCAGCATTAAGTCAACCACCCACCAAAAAGGGAGGCAAGTCTCAACCTACAACGCAAAAATGGAAGTAGAAGAAGACCTCGTCCACAACCGACTCTTTCCAAGCGTCCACATCAGGAACATCGAGTAGTGTAGAATCTCACACTATCTACTCTATCAACACTGTGATACCATGCATCATTTTCACCAGTCATGATCACGCGCTAGAGATATGCCCACTGCTAAAAACGTTCAGGCACCTCTGTGATAAAAATAGCTTCCACCTACCGGAAATTGACTATCCTACATTAGGGGAATTTTGAGGTCTAAAATGGGCCTCATAAGAAAAATGATAAACTTTATAACAACCAATAGGATTCAAGATGATGATGTCATCCATAATGGATGATTCACCATTTTTGGAGTAAAAAAGTAAAAATATTAAAAAATAATAAAATAATAAAACTACTTTTTCAACTTCAGATTTTAAACTTATCTCTAAAATACTTGAGGAGTACTCGTTGGATGCGGAATTTAATTCCTTATCCAAGGAGTACCCATGTTGCATACTTTCGATGAACTCTTCTACACGAAAAATGAGAAATACATAAAAAATGTGATTGTAATCACGTTTTTTTTTATGTATTTCTCATTTTTCGTGTAGTAGGACCCATCGAAAGTATGCAACATGGGTACTCCTTGGATGGGGAATTAAATTCCGCATCCAACGAGTACTCCCGCTCGAAATTTGAGTAAAAACTTTGGGAGCTAAGTTGAAAATATGAATTGAAAAAGTAGTTTTTTCATTTTTCCCTCTAAAATTTGATGATGTCATCAAATCTTATTAGATTTTTTCCACTATTATTTTATAATTTCCTTAGGAGGCCCATTTTAGACCTCAAAATTCCCCTAATGGCAGGAAGGCCAACCTTAGGCTCACACAGGACTCCGTTACTGAGATCCTTCCCCCGCCGCATGCCAGCGACACAATTCACCACATATGACTTGTATCATCGCACACCCAAGACAAGATTTCAACCACCCCCGCGTCACAGGAATCCCGCTTTATTCATGTCGCAAAAGACCAAGGAACCTTACGCTTTTGCATAGATTTCCACAAGATCCCAAACTTGCATACTTCCATCGAACTCCTTGATGACACCCAGCCTCTAGAACAACGCCTCGTACAACTAGAGCTAGTTGACGAAAGCAGGCGACAATCGCTACAACACAACGAGGCCCATAAGAAAAGGTTAAAAGCATCATTCGACCGCCACATCACCCCTCGCTCATTTACCGAGGGAGAGTTAGTCCTTTGCTATGATGTTGCAAAAGAGGCCTTAGGGCCAGGAAAGTTCGAAACCTTGTGGAAAGGGCCCTATATCATCAAACATTGTCTCCGGTAGGGGGCATACATCTTGACGGAACCGGACGGGACTTACCTCACTAACCCCATCAACGACCTTTACGTCAAGAAGTTCTACCCATAAGGGCCCCAGTAGCCCTTATCCCCTAGAGTTAGAGTACACAAAAATCCTAATACCAAAATATTTTTGACCCAAAGACCTAAACGTGCTCAAAGTACCACCATGGATCATCAATTTGAACCCTATTTCGAATTTGCTGATAGAGCATCGCGATGGTCTCAAAACTTAGCTACAGCCACCTGGGTCATCTACCACCCTGACTGATCACCACTGTGTTCAAACAGTGTGTGCATCGGATCAACAACCAAAAATCAGGTAGAGTATGACGCCGTTATCGGACTTATGTGTGAGGCCCTCCATAAGGGCATCCACCATATGCATGTCTACCTAGATTCCCAGTTAGTGGTATCACACTTAAACCAAGCATTTGAAACCAGAGACACAAACCTGTTTAAAAAATATTTGCGTGCCAAAAGATTAAGCTAACAATTTGATTACATTACATTCTCACATCTATCAAGGAATCAAAACCAAGCAGCTGATCGTATAGCTAACAATATCCTAGACTAGAATGCATCGCGAATAAACCACCATATGTAAAAAACCAAAAACATAGATATCCATCAACATAACAAAAAATGCATAAACTGAAATAGATAGCACACCATGTAGAGCCGCAAGAAGATCTCTCATACATATATAAAAATATATGTGTATCTGAGTACAAAAATAGTATCACTGGCCCATTGGCCAGCCCAAAAATACAACGGTCATCAAAAATAAGGGAAGCATACTCATAACGGGTGCTTTCCCTATGTACAAAACTACTCTAGGGTGGTGCCCCCTCAAGAGGAGCACCTAGGCCCACCACTGCTCCTGGTGCCACCACCGGAGCTGTTGTTGCCATTGCAATAGCTACCCGTCATAGAGTGGGCCGATAATCCCTCTCACGAGCCATCACCATCTCTAGCCAAGCCTCGAGGTCATCCATAAAACCTTGGGCATGCATCTCGTGGGTCAAATAGTCCACTCGACCCCAGAAGTCCTCTGGAGCGTCCACCTGAGCCATAAGTACTGCGATGCGTGCCTCAGCCGCATCTGCACTAGCTCGTTCGACCACTACCTTAGTTGCACCCGATTTTCTACCCTCACCAGAAGGGCCAGTACCATCCCTGCCAGGTCCACTGGCACCACCACCCAATCCACCTGTAGCACCTCCTCCCCGACCACTCGGTGGTCATGGCAGAGGATCATGACCCACCATTCGGGCCACTGGGCATCCCACCTCGCCAACATCTGCACGAGTAACCAAAAGAATGTCAGTGTTAATAAAAAACACTCAAGTACATAAAAACTCGAACAAATGAAAAAATACAGCACATATCTGCGGGACCCGAAAGATAACCAAAAGGGATACCGATATCTGGATCACCCTGAAAGTCCATCCCCGCATACGAATATGGAAAAAACATCTGTAGATTGGCCTCGAACCAGGCCTCCGTCATGTCGTTCCAATGATGACTCACCATGCCACCACCGCCGCGTGGCATCATCGGAGCCCACCTCCTCATGCATGGCTCCTCGGCCCCCCAATAGGCACAGCCACAACGGGCCTTAGCAACATGACCCTCTCATACATAATGTTGCATAAGATGCTAGCATACGCAAATGTTTTGGATCCATGTTGGACCCTGTTCAGTTGTGACACCATACCATCAAAGTAGAAGCGGGAAAAATGGAAAAATGCTCGTTCCTCAAATGGCATAAAACTCCCACCTGTGGGACTGATGCCCGATGTGGTGCAAACGACCCCGCCAATGGTACAATAATGGCAGCTGGCAGTGATGATCTCACGCATCCAGTCGTCAAGTTGGGTGACTTCGGTCTTGCTACGCTCTTTCAGAAAGGTATCGTATTTATTTAAATCAGTTGGTTTTTAATTTCAAACTTAATGTGATAAAGTTTTTAGTTGACAAAAGTACAAATCAATTATTTTGGCCGGATTTTTTTATAATTTTGGGTGCCATAGTCTTCCCAGGTAACATTTTGGCTCAGAATTCGGCAAAGATTTTATCAGAATCACATTTATAGTTGTTAAACTTTAGTATTTTGAGTGCCTAAGGGTTTTTGGTAGTGCTGAATCCATTTCCACTATCAAAAATGGATTCTAAACACTCCAAATGCCTGATTTCTTGAATTTTAGTTGCCCGAATTCCAGCAAAAAACTGCCCTCCGGGCTATTTCGTTGCCTGGGTAGACAACTCCATTTTGGGTGGCATCTTTCTTTGAAAAAAAAAGAGGACTGTAAATTTGATAATAGGAATTTATTCTTATTCTAAATAATTATCTTAGGACAATAAAATTGTTGAAAAATATCGCTTGCGAAATTGCAGGAGGTAAAATTTTGTATGATGAAATGGGAACCCGAGCTTACATGGCTCCTGAAATTATGAGTGGACAAGGATATACAAAGAGCGTCGATATTTGGAGCACTGGAGTGTTGTTGCAGTATGCCATGCTCAGTGGTAGATTCCCATTCCATGGTGACACTCTCTTGGAACTCAAGTGTAAGATTTTGAAAGAAGATGTTGATCTCAAAAATGGTGTGTGGGACAAAATCTCATTGCTGGCCAAAGACCTCATCTCACGCATGCTTGTCAAAGATCCAAAACACTGCTTGAATGCTACTCAAGTATTGAGTAAGTAACACAACCATAATCGTTATGTCATTTTGGCACAGATGAATTAACCCTTTTCTTATATTAAGGGATATTGGTGTTTGTTACAGGGTACCCGTGGTTGAATTTTGAGACAAGCTGTCAAAAAAAAGCACATGATAGCTTAACACCAGAAAGCCAATCAGGGTTTAATGATTCACAAAGCTGAATGCATTTATCATATTATTATAAGTCATATGGGGAAGGAGTCCCTACCAATTTGAAAATGTGACTTTGTCAAACCCATATCTAAACTTTGTTATTTAATAGTTGTTGGATATTGTAGAGAATATGGCAATAACAATGTGCCCCCCTGCACCAGTTCTCATAAATACAAAAAGTTTCTGAGAAGATTTTTCTCACTTGTAACTGAGTTTAGATTTTATTACATCGGAACTGCATAGCAATGATACAGTTTTCCAAGGTAACAAGATTGCCATTCATTATTGCCTTTTCAAATAAAAAAATCAGTCAATTGTACATGCAATAATTCTTTCACACATCAAATACAATACTATGTTCTCCATGCTAATTTTTACTGTCCTTTTGGACTGTCAAATCCATATCAAAAACTTTTTGTTTAATAGTTGTTGGTAGAGAACATGCATTTTTACTGTCCTTTTGGATTGTCAAATCCATATCAAAAAACTTTTGTTTAATAGTTGTTGGTAGGGAACATGGCAGTCAAAATTTGCCTTCCTCCACAAGTTCTGATAAATACAAAAAGCTTCTAAAAAGATTTTTTTGGCTTGTAACAGATATGATTATAATCAAATCAAAATTTTACTTGTTCAAGTTTTATTCCATCGAAATTACATAAAAATAATGATAAAGTTTCCCAGATAAGAAGATCGACATTCATTATTGCCTTTTTCAAATAAAAACTTCAACGAATTGTACATGCAATAACTCTTCCGCATGTTAGACATAAAATACAAAGCTATATTCACCATGCCAACAAAATCCACCAGCAATTTTAATGTCCTTTTGGATTTTTATTTTTTTTAATTGAGCATAAATAAAATAGTAATTGATAATGAAATAATCATTTTTCATAATTTTTTTATTTTATTTATATAATTTAATGTTGTATGAAAAACTGTTGAGATTTCATTTCTTTTTTTTAATTAAATTTGGAGAAAATCTCATGTAGGTGACAGCAATAGGATTTGTTGCTACATTGGCTCCATCAATTTCCGATGAGGAGTTAATGCATCCTATATTTGTTCTAAGAGAATTTATGAGTCTGTTGCCATTTAGAGCTATAAAATGGAAGCCCGTAGAGGCAAGTGAGCATGATGAGGAATGTGTAGTGAGGAAGCGCTTAGCAGAAGAGAAACTCTGCTATTGTATTTTCTCCAGTTGATGAATGAGATTGCGGATGCCCTGTTGGGTGAACCACATTAAAAGCTGTGTTTTCATGGTTAAATGTTGTGTGTATCTTATTTGTTTTGTGTTTCCGCTGTGTTAATAAATCTAACACCTGGTATCAAAGCCTAACACTTGTGTTAATAACTCTAACACTTGGTTAATAACTCTAAAACTGCCATTTTTATCAAAAACTGCTCTGAACCATTAATCTCTCGAGGGACAAATCGAGAGACATGTCAAAATCACAAAACGGAAAAGCGTCCAGATTAGAGTATCTGCCCTTCTATCTTTTATATTTAAAACACAAATTTTATATTTAAAAGATAAACAGGCACGCATTTTGTGCTCCATCTACAATTCATCTATCTCCATTAAAATTTCCCTTCTTTCTTCATTGTGCTCCAATAAGACTTTGCTAAGTAGGGATTTCATGTTCCAGTATAGTTCAATCAAACACAAATATTAGTTTTAGAACCCCCAGGTATGACACAGTTAAGGCACCCACTCAACCATAGAGGCTAGGAATTCGCATTTCGTAGAAGCTAGTCTGTAAAGTTTGTGGCGCAATAGATCTATTTCCAGCTCGGATTTCATGGGAGTCTGTCAAAGAAACTGAAAAAAATAAAACGGGTTCTGCAACCTACGATACATATTATCATTGAAGAGTCGGCCATGGTGGACTCGTCCAACCTGCAATTGGGTAAAGGAAATGGGTTTTAATCTTCCCAGCTGAACGGAAGAAGCTACGCCACTGCTGCCAATCGGATTTGTCAATGACGGGAGGTAGCAGGAGTGTTCAATTTTGCTTGCTAGATGTTTTTGTTCCATGTTACAGTGGTATACACATGGTTCTGCAAAGGTCATACTCCACGAGTCCTGGTTTGAACTTTTCAGTTAGAATGTGGGATTGCAACCTCGTTTGATGAACATTTGTCCAGATTTTCTGAACGTAAATGATTTTATTTTGAGGTGTGATATGTAGCATTAGATTTGTTGGGGAATGAAGTGTCTTGGTCTGATTATTGGAATGATTTTAAGGTTATATTCCAATTTTCTCTGGTTTGACTGTGGTGGGAGGATGGGTCTAAATTGGAGAATGTGTGTGTAAATGAGTTTCTTTTGAGAAGTGATATGTAGCATAAGATTTGTTTGGGGAATGAAGTGTCTTGGTCCGATTAATGGAATGTTTTGAAGGTTATATTCCAATTTTCTCTGTTTTGACAGTAGTGGGAGGGTGGGTCTAAATTGGAGATGTCTATAAGTTTTTTGGATGATATCGAGATTGGCATAATCCTTATATTGGCTTTCATTGCGTATAATACTTTGGCGGCCATATACAAGGAGATTAATACTGATGTTAGAACACGACGGTAGTTGGGTTATACATATAACATCAAGTGTTGAATCATCAATCGACTCTGATACTAGTCATTTTTTTCGGAGAATCGATGGTATCAACTTTGGTGTAAATGGTGTGATTCTTTGATCATTTCACGGCCTTGCAAGAATTTTAGTTTTAGACTCGGTCCAAAGTGGTGGACTTTTCCAGGGTGTATTTTTTGTTGCTGCCTTCATGTACAATCATGGTGCAGGGTCTGAACTGGTTTTTCCGGTGAAGATTGTTGTTCTTCACGACTATATCAGCCGGATTTTTTGAAAAAATAATTTTGGAATGTCGGAGAGATTTTCGGTAGGTATGATGGGATGGTGGTTGGTGGATTGCTGACTCTCCCAGAAGCTCAATCTACCTACCAGGAATTAAGTCTCGTAAGGGACTCTTGGTGACGGCTGCTATTTAAGGCATGTCTATTGCAAATATTTTGGTCCTCAAACGGATATGCCCCCAATGATCGTGGCCTGCTATTTTTATATTATTCTTCTCCAGAAAATTGGTATATCGAGGTAGTGCTAGCAGGTCTTTGGAAAGGGAGTTGGATATTGGACACTGGCAATCATGAATATCTGAAACACAAAAATTCAAATAGCGTATATAGTTGGGATTTTTTGCCATTTTTTGATCTCTCGAGGTCCTTTCTCTCTTGGGATAATCATATATTGGAGCTAATGTCATTCACGTAACCATGATCTCTTGTCGAGGCACTGCTATGACAGGATATGATCACAACTTATTGAATTTCCAAGGCTATAGCAATAGATGACTTCTACATTTGGAATGAATTTTAAGGAATCGAAGGACATTCCACATGTTCCTTTAATTTCCAGGACTGACACATGGAGCTACCGTTGATATGGTTTCCTTAAAGGAATATTATTTTAGTCTGCACATGATTGTTTTGGAGGCATAAAGTATTGATTATGCTCCTTGCCTACTGAAATATTTGATTTGATTCGAGTCTGACCTAAGTCATCCTCTTTGTCAGACTTTTTGGTTCGCCGACGCCCTAGTGACGGTGTACAAACTAGCATCGAAGTTATCTGTTGTGGTATTTTATGGAGGACTTTAATATTGGGCTTACATCAGAACTTATGCTCATGAAGCCTTCATTTCTGCGACCATCGAAGCTAAGCAAAGGTTTTCCAACAGTTTCCCAATTGATGAGCTCATAATCAAACAAGCTTTATTGCATCTGCCTTTCTAGGAAGGGAAGGTGCAGGGTAGTCACAAAAATAGAAAATACAAGAAGAACAGAGGCCGTGGGAGACATAAGAAGAACATTTTTAAACACAACATGGAGATTAAGCCGGTTAATCTGGACTATGAGGATTTATGTGGTAGAGTGGCTAGCTTGCAGAAGCGTGCTGTTATCGGGCGATGGATGTTTCCAAATGATTCTGAAGTTGATACGAGTGGATGGGTTAAGCAATTTTGGAACCCCGTTGTTGGATACATGCCAAAAGTTAGCATGTTGTTAAATGGATGGTTCAGCATCCATTTTATGGATGATAAGGATGTATATAAAATCACTAGCAAAACGTGGGTGAGGGGTCGTAGCTTCATGCAGCTGGTGCCATGGTATCTTGGGTTCAATCCGGTGATGGAAGCACCTCGCAGCAGGGTCATATGGGTAAAGCTTCCTGGTCTTCCTTTGGAGTTTTGGAATTTGAAAGCATTGTGGGCTATTGGGAACACCATCAAGTGCACTAAGTATATTGACCCGAGCATAGTTGGTGCCAGCGACAAGAGAATCACTTGGATCCTAGTCGAAGTCGACTTTGCTAGAGGTATGCTTGGGGATGTTGATCTCATCTAGGGTCATCGTCGTCATCGTCAGTGGATTGACTACTGGGGCATCCCCTTCAGATGCCTGATTTGCCACAGAACCGGACACCTTTGGGCGAATTGCCCATTCCAACTCCGAGGTGATCAAGCCAGGATGCCTATAGTGTCGGGCGGTCATCGTAATTTTATTGGCTCGGGTACATCTGGTGGCTTCGCATCAGGTAATCCTCACTCTACCTCTTCTGAAGATGAAGCATATGTCTCTGCACATGAGCATAGTGATAGAACCGTACATATTGATAATGGAAGGGCTCGGGAAACATGTCTTTTTCGACCTAGTCTTCCCCAATATAGGGTTTTGGAATCTGAATATGGTCCTAGTATTGATGTTTCACACGTTCCCCCTGTATCTGATGATGGGCGTGAAAATTATTATGTCCCCGCTCCTGCCGTTGACCCCTTTCCCTCTAGGTCGTCACCCCTACCTACAAATGATGTTGACCCTCCGCTTTTTCTATCAACCAATTTCTGTATAGGGGATTCGTTTACATCTAGGACTGAAATGGAACCCGAAGAGTCAAATAAATCTCCTGACAATCCTATTCCATTGACTATCACTGATTCCCCTAAGAATTTGGTGGGGAGCGATATAGAATCACTGATGGGAAATCCTAATATTGATCTAGCTGCTCTTACGGTGTTTGATAGGCCTCCTATATCTGATCCTACCTCCAATACCATCTCGTCGACCTCCAATATTATGATCCGTAGACACACCAAGACAGCCTCCAATCTAATTAAAGGGAAAATGAAATCAATTGCATTATTCACTGATGATGAAGAGGATCTCACGGACATCGCAATATCTGTGACTGAAAATATTTCTGCAGAACCACAGGTGCTTAGAGCAAGCAACCCCGAGGATGGTTCCCCATGAATCAAATCTTGTCCATGAATATCAGGGAGATGGGCAATGCCTCCAAAACACATTGCCTCAGGGAATTATTTGGTCCTATGAATCCTATTGTTTTTTTATGTCAAGAAACATTATGTTGCCGTAACAAGGCCATACAAGATTTTTTAAATATCAAATCGGGATGGTGTGCGGCGGCTGTCGACGCCAATGGACACTCGGGAGGGTCGATTGCAATATGGAATCTCGACAAGGCCAAACTAAAGGCCTACAGTTTCTTCGGTGGAATGTTATTATCTGGAAATTTGAGGGGCATGGATGGAATTTTCAACATTATCAATCTCTATGCACCATATTCCAACAGGGTCTCATTCTGGTCCTGTATGCGTGACTCTGGAATCCTAGGGCTACGGAATTTGATTATTATGGGAGACTTCAATTCCATTCTGTAGGAGGATGAAGTTTGGGGATCTCAAGCCAAACTTGATCGTATGGTTGATTTCTTGAATGATTTGTTTATCTCAAATCATATTGTTGATGTTCGACCCTTTCCGCTTATCCCTACATGGACAAACAAAAGGGCGGGTGAGGGTTTCATTGCCAAAAGATTGGATAGAGTCATGGTGAAGGACAATTTGATGGATTATCTTGGTGACCCCCAATCCTTAATAATGGTCTCTAATATTTCTGATCATATTCCCATCACATTGTCTTGGAAGTTGGATGGAAGTGTCAAAGGGATGGCCTTTAAATTTAATCGAGTATGGTTAGAGGATGAGTCATATGTACGGCTGATTCAGGAGCTATGGAAAGACGACTCTGATATTGGGGATTTAATAGGCTGATATCATCTTCATTTCAAATTACAGAAAATTAAAGGGGCTACTAAGTCTTGGGAGATTAGGAAAAAGCTGGCTCTCAGAGCCGAGTTAATGTCTATTGAAGTCAAGATTATGGAGATATCCTCTCACTTTCCAGACCGGGTGCCAGATGACAACACATATGAGGTTCTAAAAGAATTGGGGATTAGAAAAAGAGAGATTCTCAGAATTGAAGAGATTTCATGGAAACTCAGGAGTAGAATACAATGGTTGAAAGAGGGGGACCTTAACACTAATTTTTTTCACAAATGTGCATCAAATAGAAAGAACAGAAATGCTATTTGGCGCATTAAGAAAGCTGATGGCTCCTATGCAATCACAACCATAGAGATTCAACATGAAGCTTTCTTACATTTTTCTGCTTTTTACCAAAAAGATCGTGGTATTGATGAAAATAACCAGAACTGGATGCTACAACATATACAATGATTGTTTGATGCGGAGGCCATAAGGGCTATGGATATGCCTATAAATGAGAGCGAAGTGCTATCGGTTCTCAAAATTTTCCCTCCTGATAAATGCCCAGGGCCCGATGGATGGCCATCGAAATTCTTTCTTTTCTTCTATGATCTGATGGGTGCTGAAATCACCATGGTTGTGGAGAGTTTTAGGATCTGGAGGCACATTCATGCAAATCTGAATTCCACATTCATTGCTCTAATTCCAAAATCTACTGAGCCAAATTATTTTGGGGAGTTCAGACCGATTGCTCTATGCAATTTGATCTATAAAATTTCCTCTAAGATTATTGTTAATAGATTAAAGGAAACCCTTTAGGACCATATATCAAGGGAACAATACGGCTTTTTAAAGGGTCGATCCATTCACGACGCCATTGCAGTTGCATATGAGATTATGCATTCCATGCACACAGAGAAAAGAGAGGCCCTGGTTATGAAGGTTGATCTCTATAAGGCCTATGACTCCATTGATTGGTCTTACATCTGATTGGTTTAGCTTAAGATAGGTCTTCCAATATCCATAATTAGATGGATAATGTCCTGCATATCTACTGTTAGATACGCAGTAATCATAAATGGTTTGCGCACGGCTTTTTTTGAAGCAGGAAGGGGACTACGTCAGGGATGTGCTTTGTCCCCTATGATTTTTATTTTAATCATGGACAACTTTAGTAAGATAGTGCACAAGGCGAAGCAGAATGGGTAGATAAAAGGTTTCGCTTTTTCTACGACTGTGTCTTCTTCACATTCTCTGTTTGTGGACGATATGTTATTGTTTGGCTTTCTGATAGGAAATCATTGGTTATATGTTCATTATATTCTTATTAGATTTAGATCTGCAATGGGATTATGGATCAACAAACAAAAATATTTTCTGATTTTTTAATATGGAAATATGGATGAAATATCTTTCATTGCTAATTTTATGGGAGTCCATATTAAGGCTGCAGCAGATGGCTTTAAATATCTTGGATTCAATATCAAGCCATGTTGCTACAGGAATCAGGACTGGACATGGTTGACGGATAGGCTCAAAGAAAAAATCAACCAGTGGACTCATAAGTGGTTATCAATGTGGGGCCGACTCATTATGATTCAGTCCGTTCTCTCACAATTAATGGTTTTCTGGAGTCACCTCTTATATTTACCTCAGCAAATCATAATGACGATCAATAAAATATGTTCTCGTTTTCTATGGGGTGGAAAAAATTTGGATCATAAGTACCATCTATTTAAGTTGGAACTGCTATGTCACCCTAAAAAGCATGACAGGTGGGGAATTCTGAATATGAGGATCTTTAATAAGGCCCTTATGGTAAAATCTTTCTGGTGTGCAGTGAAGAGCACAGGAATCTGGAATGATATAATACGTTATAAATATCTGCAGGGGGATCCTCTCCATCAATTTCTATGTCATGAGTTTTTCTCTCCGTCTGCTATATCGACCATATGGGCGAGCTTCTATAAAATCCTTGGCCATGTTGTTGATCGTCTTATATGGTGCTTTCATGATGGCGGTCGCATCCCTATTGGTACTAGACAATTACGAGGCATTTCAAATCAACCTAGACTTTCCATGGGCCTTATTCACCGACTGAAGCATCGTGGCATTATCTATTTATCGCCGATCATTTTATATTGGACACATCATGCTCCGGTTATCAAATCGGCTAAACAGTTGGGTTTGAATGTTATTTATGCTGAGGAATGGGTTCAATACCAAAACACTCTTAGGGGGGTTGGATTCTGTCATGCTACGGGTGGTGATGCCATTATTTGGTATGGTCCTCTTCATGGGAATTCAGTCATTGTAAAGGATATTTATCAGCGTATCAACTATAATTCTTATGCAGGTATGCATTCCTCCTCTTTCTCTCAGTTTTGGAAACTTAGAATCCCAACTAAGATCATTATCTTTGGATGGCTGGTATGGAAGGGTAAAGTCCTTACTTGGGATAATCTGGTCAAAAGGGGACAATGTGGCCCTAGTAGATGCACAAATTGTTTTATTGAGGAGGAATCCATTGCACACATTTTTTTTCAATTGCCTAGTTGTTTTTAATCTGTGGAAGATGTTCAGCCACTATCTTATTGAACGAAATTGGATCCCGAGTGACTTTATATCCACCAAAATGGACTGATACAAGCTGAAAGGAAGATTCAGGCTACTCCATTTCTTCTTTATTTGAGAGATCTGGTTGGCCAAAAATAGACTGATATTTGAAAACAAGGATTTCAATATTTCTCATATATATTCTAATATTCTTAGGTGGATAGAGGAGTGCCTCCTTGTTTGTAAATTTGTGGTGGATGGGTCTCACCGTATAAGACCACATGAAATTTCTATCCCGGCGCTATTTTTTGTTGGGGCTTATAAGGAGGGGACCATTGGATGCGGAGCATGGGTAAAACTATCTCAAACAGAGCGGATTATCATATTTTGGAATGGGGGACCAGGTTCAAATAATAAAGGAGAGATAATGGCATTGTGGGTAGGTCTCTTGGCTACTATCAATTTAAGCCTCCAACAAATCTATATATATATATGGTGACGTGGTGGATGGTATAAATGGCTGCATTAATTTGCTGGATCCAGAGTTACAAGGGTGGTTTCAATGAGCAAGTCAGTTATGGATCAGATTGAAAAGGTCGCCCATTAAACATATTTTCAGAGAGCACAATACTCGGGCTGATGGCTTGTCGAAAAAAGGCACCAGGGCTATTTTTGGTAATATGCAGGTTCAACATATCAAAGACGGATCAATGGTTTGGGAAAACAACATCCCTCTTCCCTAATTGCATTAATCATTTTTATCAAGCGAGCTTGATTCCGGGGGCACAAATTTTGTAAGAGCTCTTTTTCAAGCGAGCCTAACCATAGGAGGTTGATAAAATCTTCATCAAGCGAGCCTGTTATAGATGTTTCGTCCTATTCTTTAATTTACAGATTTCTATGCCAAGAGATAGGTTATGGATTGAATACATGATAGGGGCACAAATTTTGCTACCACTACATCTTTTCTTCTTATAAAAGGAGGTTCAGCGGAGCTGAGTTCAGGGGATCGATTGGGAAATGGGATATTGAACAGCGGGAGAGATATTTGTGAATTGATTTGGCACATAATATCCGTACTTATTTTTTGGACTTTTCTCGACCTACTATCAAGCGAGCCTGTACGTCTAATCTACTATATCAAGCGAGCCTGAGGATAGACTATACATATTATCAAGCGAGCCTCATCATGTTGATGCTCATCATATCTCTCGGTCATTGATGTTACAGGTATTGCTACCATTTCATCAAATAGTGCCCTGTTATAATGATATGGTTTCATTTTTGTATGTTTACAGGGGTGGAGACTACTCATATTCTGCTGAGTTATATATGTAATGAGTGGTTTCCACACTCTGAAATTCGACTTGCCAATCTACTGTGATCCTCTTTCTTTATCAGAATGGTGATCCGGTTTCAATTGTGGCAATGATGTCTTGAGATGTTCTCGATGTAGGATAGCTGAGAATGAAATTGAAATGTACTGGCATATATAATATATCAATATATCAGTTTATATATATATATATATATATATATATATATATATATATATATATATATATATATATATATATATATATATCATATTATTTTTAATATTTTATTTATCTAATTTAAAATATATTTTTATATTTATTTAATTTGGTATTTGGATTTTTTTTTATGATTTTAGATTATGAAAAATAAATTAATTAATTGGTTATATAATTGAATTGTATATTAATTAGATATAAATTTGAAATTTATGTTTTTTTTTCAATAAAATAAATGTTTTTTAAATTTTATTTTTTAGAAAAAAAAAAACCTATTTATATTATATGTATAAACAAGATATTGAAACATAAATCCCGAATCAAATACCCAATAGTAAATCATGCATTAAAAAAATAAAGCTCTCCACCAAAAACATACCAGATATCCCATGATCATATACCCTATGAGCTACTAAAAGTTGATACCATAATTATTCCATGAACAGACTAGTCTAACCCATGTGTCATAACAACATTAAAAAAAAAAAAAAATCCACATGTACTTATTATTAGCTAATATAGTATAACCAGTAAATATGGAAAAACATTCAACCCAGGCCAGTGCCGAACCACAATTCATTGAACTCGTTCCACCACGGAAATTGCAAAGACATAAAGCAGTTTCACATTTTTTCAGGTTCGCTTGCCAAGGGAGCAAGCAATTGCAACAGAGGTCTCTGAAGTGTTACAAATCTAATTGACTATTCATGGCAATGAACAACAATATCTTTTGAGCATTATGTTCATATTTATGGGTTTTAAGAGGTGGTTGTTTAGGGTTTCAAATCTTTGCTTAAAACAAATAAAAGTATTGAACCAACTTTATTTCAACCAAATATCTTTTCAAATTTTAATAATCAGAACCATATTTTCATTGGTTTGTTCAATATTGCATTAGATATTGCTAAAATCATTATTATGTTCCCCATTATTTAACCATTAGATATACAATTTTTTTTTCTAATCTTTTCTTGCTAGTTTTTTACCTTGAGTTTGACTTTTAGGTATTTAATTTTCTGCTACAATTTATACATAGTGGTTCCATCCATGTTATTTTCATTATTCCACCATTGCTTAATGTTTTTCTTAAAGTCTAGGTGTTGAATATAAAACACTTCGAGATGAAAAGGTATATTCCTTGGATGTGCCTTGTTGTCCATATCCAGCCATAATGATGAGTGGTGTAATCGTGACTAGGAAGAATGAAGTCATCCATGAAGATGGCTCAGGACATTACATTCTTGGAAATGAGGTGCTTGCCAATACAAGAGGCTATTTATTGAGGTCACCCTCTATGATTTTTCCAAGTGTGCAAGCCATTTATTCTATCAAGACCTAGCTAGTGGGTAGAGTTTATTGTTTCCTAGAAAGGATGGATTTTCCTTCCATTTTTGGATTCTTCCTTTTTATCCTCAAGGGATTTCATTAGATTAAAGTCAACTCCCAATATTTAGGGCATCATGGAGATTACGAGGTTGGTTTGCTTGATGGACTAAAGGAATTGAGTTTTTCCGTATATAGGATGGGACCATAAACAATTGAGAGAAAACAAGTTTTGAAGGACTATAGCATTTGGAATTCGATATTTAAGGTATGGAAAGAAGAAAACAGACTTAGGATCATGACCTCTTAGGAATTCTATATGATACCTAAGCCACCTAATTGTATCGAGGTGTGTATGAAAATTGATTGGTAGTTATACCCCTACTTATTTACTCGTTGGTTGATAGAATCATAAGACATATCTACTTCTTAGATCAATAGGAAGTTTGGAAATTCATGTTTCTAAATTTTACTTTCAAAGCCTTTTTTTCTTTATAGTTAAAGCCTATGATGTTTCAGGAGATAATTTTCAAAGAGGAGGAATGGATTTGGATGGATACAACTTTGAGATGAGTTTGATTCTACCTGAGTTAATTAATATTTCTCCCAGTTCCTTCAATATTGGTTGGATCCTATTTCTTCTTTTTTTCTTATCCTCTTTGTGTGGCTTACCGGTTTCTTTTAGGGTGGTACATGAACTCCAAGCAAATTGAAATTGAATTCTCCCTATGAAGAATTTTTATCTTATTTGCAAGACTTGAGGAAACCTTTGCTAAGAATCTTGACTTGATGATATGGAATGGAGTTTGGTTCTTTTCCTTTCTAGGAATTTGTAAGTTTGGGGTGGTCAAGGGAATCTAGATCCATGTCCTCTATATCTTCATTGTGCAGGTTGGGATTGGGATTTGTGGTTGGGGGCTCATAGGGAGTAGGATAAGCAAGGGTAACAGGGGTATCTGAAATTATATTGGGACCCATAGCATCGGACATTTTTTATTCCAGGGGAGAGAAGCATATGGTTTTGGCCAAGGAGGAGAGGGGGGAAATGGGGTCAAAATATTACTGGTGGTAGATGTTTCTTGTGGTTGGAGGCGATGAAGGGGGTTTAGGACATTGATAATGACCTACAAGCTTGGAAAATCCATCCCGATCTTCAGTCTCAGATGGGTCAACCAGGGTTTTTTAAACCAATAATGGAAATTTTCGTAGAGGTTCCCATATTCATGGCAATGACAGCATCCAATTTAAGGAATTTGCTCGTAGTCGAGGATTTATTTCTACAGTTTATCTTGGTAGAAAATATTGTTGGATTTAGGTATGGGTTTTGATATGTTCATGTAAACATATATAAGAGTGTAAGAGATGCATGTTTTTTGCATAGTAGCCTCTAAGATTTCAACAAAGTGCCCTTCAGTAATTCTGAATTTTCCAATCTTGTCCCAAAATTTTGTAGCTGAGGATTACATTTTGATCCAAGGTGAAGCTACTGTGAAATCCTCCTTTTCATGTACAAAAAATTCCATCCAAGATTTTAAGTAAAGCCATGTCGATTTGAAGAAGTATGGGCATGTCAGGCGAGGCATTGGTAACTCCACAATGTGACTTATATAATTGCATTAACTAAAGCATGAATATATACATGAATGGATAGACTCTTGGGATTCCAATTCCAAGGTATCTTGGTTTTAGATTTTAAATTTTAAATTGTAATATAATTTATATATTTTAGGTTTTTTATTTTAATATAGTTTATATAATATTAAGTTATAGTTTTGTTAAATAATATATAATATTATATTTTAATGTTAAATTTAATATAAAGAAATAGTTTATTTTAATATTTGAAATGTCTCATTTCTTGTTAATTATTATTTCTTGCCTCTTCAAAATCTGTAGTGACTTCTTCTCTTTTCTTTATCTGGGTTTTTAAAAGATTTAGTATATTCAATAATCTTGGAAGATTTTAAGGAAAAAAGTAAACAATTCCACGTACTTAAAATTCCACATTAGATTGACAAATTGCTTTAAAATTCTGCTAATTTACTATTATATTTTCCAAATTTAATGCATGTTATACCATCATATTTTTTTTCCTTTAAAATTACCTCAATCACAAATATTTCAATTTATATTAATATCAATCACATTGGTAAATATGGTTGTAGATGTATTTTATATATCAATCAAATTGGTAAATACGATTGGGCTAGTTATCTTACCATGATAAATTGGTTGAAAAATATTGCGAAAATGCAAGATGTAAACTTTTGTATGATCAAATGGGTACTCGAACTTACATTGCTCCTGAAATTATAAATAGACAAGGATATACAGAGAGTGTTGATATTTGGAGCGCTGAAGTGTTGTTGTATGCCATGCTCAGTGGTAGATTCCCATTCCATGGTGACAACCTCTTGGAACTAGAGTGTAATATTTTGAAAGAAGATGTTGATCTCAAAAATGGTGTGTGGGACAAAATCTCATCACTGGCCAAAGACCTCATCTCACGCATGCTCGTTAAGGATCCAAAACACCTCTTGAATGCTACTCAAGTATTGAGTAAGTAACACAACCATAATCATTATCTCATTTTGGCACAGATGAATTAACCTATTTTTTTTATTAATGGATGGTGTTTGTTACAGGGCACTAATGGTTGAATTTTGAGACATGTCAAAAAAAAGCACATGATAGCTTAACACCAGAAAGCCAATCATGGTTGAATGATTCACAAAGCTGAATGTTATCAGATTATTATCAAGTCGTACAGGGAAGTGTTGTTCTTGGAAACAATATTGAAGAAAGAAATAGAAATGTATAACTAAATGAAAAGCTGAATTAAACACACACAAAGGTAAACACACAAATTTACATGGTAAAATCTTGGCAGGGTGTCAAGGAAACCTCCACGGGGCAAGGGATTGGAAACTCTATTAATCAATAAATGATTCTCCTCATACAACAAGCCTCTTAGCCATCCCAATTTACTTGGGCTATTTCGTTATTCTAACTTCATTTCATTATACAACCAACTAACAGGTAATAAGTAAATTTTCCCAAAATTACATTAATTACATTTTCTGTCATATTTCAACAAACTCCACCTTGAAAACAATTTTCCTAATCCCTTGCACATGCCCATTCATCATCTCTTTTTCAAGCCAAGAGAAGCGAGACACCATCTCAACTTCTCTACTATAACTGGCTTCGTGAATATATCTGCATGATTTTCTTTTGTACAGACCTTCTTGAAAACTACTTTGCTGCCTTCGATTACATGTCTCACAAAGTGATACCTTACATCGAAGTGCTTGGTATTTTTGTGATAGGCTAGATTTGTAGCCAAATGAATAGCACTCTGACTATCACAAAATACATTCACTTTCTCCTGCACCCTTCCAATCTCATCAAGTAGGCCTTTTAACCAGATTTCCTCTTTACTGGCATCAAAAGCAACTATATAATCTGCTTCAGTAGTGGACGAAGAAACAGTCTCTTGAAGCTTTGACATCTAGCTGATTGCTTCACCTGCAAGAGTAAAAACATAACCTGTAGTAGACCTCCTTTTGTCCAAATCACCTGCATAATCAACATCCACATAACCGAAGATTGAACCTTCATGACCAACAAAGCTGATGCAATGATCACTTGTGCCTCTCAAATACCGAAGCACCCATTTCACAACTCGCCTATGTTCTTCCCCTGGATTTTCCATGAACTTGCTGACAACTCCAACTGCATGTGAAATGTCAGGTCTTGTAGATATCATCGCATACATTAAATTTCCTACCACATTTTCATATGGTACACGATACATATACTTCTTTTCTTCATTATTTCTAGGACTTAAATCTGAAGAAAGCTTAAAATGGGAAGCTAATGGAACATTAACAGGTTTCACATTGTTCATACTAAACTTTTCAAGTACTCTCTCCACATACTTATATTGTGATAATAAAATCTTACCATTCTTCCTATCTCTGTGTATCTCTATGCCCAAGATATGTTTTGTTGCTCCAAGATCCTTCATATCAAACTTCCTAGAGAGCTGAGCCTTTAAACTGTTGATTTCTTCCATGATTTTGCTTGCAATAAGCATATCATCAACAGACAACACCAAGATAACGAATATGCCATTGAAACTTTTGAAGTATACACAATGATCATACTCACTTCTGATAAAGTTTTGGCCTACCATGAAGGAATCAAAATTCTTGTACCATTTCCTGGGCGACTGCCTCAGGCCATACAATGATTTCCTGAGCTTGCAAACTAATCTTCTGCTGTGAGTCTTTGTGTATCTCCATGCCCAAGATATGTTTTTCCGCTCCAAGATCCTTCATATCAAACGTCCTAGAAAGTTGAGCCTTTAACCTATTGATTTCTTCGATGCTTTTTCTTGCAATAAGCATATCATCAACATACAACACCAAGATAATGAATACGCCATTGAAAATTTTGAAGTATACACAATGATCGTACTCACTTCTGATAAAATTCTGGCTCACCATGAAGAAATCAAACTTCTTGTACCATTGCCTGGGCGACTGCCTCAGGCCATACAATGATTTCCTGAGCTTGCAAACTAATCTTCTGTTGCGACCTTGTACAAAACCTTTTGGTTGATCCATATATATCTCTTCATCCAAATCAATATGAAGAAAGGCTTTTTTAACATCTAACTATTCTAACTCAAGATCAAGTAATGCAGTTAGTGCTAACAGAGTACGAATAGAAACAAGTTTAACGACTGGTGAAAAAATCTCATGAAAATCAACACCTTCAACCTAAGAATATCCTTTTGCAACCAGCCTCGCCTTATACCTCTCGATACTTCCATCAACATTTCTCTTCAAATTGAAGACCCATTTGCACCCAACAACGCTTCTCCCTTCAGGAAGTTTTACAAGATCCCAGGTATTGTTCTTGGCTAAGGAATCCATTTCTTCTTCCATAGCCTTTTTCCATATCTCGCTATCTGCATCATCTACTGCTTCCTGATAACAAGAAGGTTCCCCATCTACAGTAATCAATGCAAAATATGAAGTAGAATATTCATACCTTTTGGGTGTTTTTCTTTCCCTTGTAGACCTTCTTAGAGTGACTGGTTGCTGAATTGGTTCTGGAATTTCTCCAGTTTCCTTTGCTTCTCCACCTTTTTCATGAGAAGTCTCTCCTTTCTTTCGACTTTCTGGAAAAGGTTTAGTCTCCAATTGAATCTATTGATTTGGAAATACCTACTCCTGTTCAAATTTTCCAACATCTGATTTTAGAAGAGAAGATTCATCAAATGTTACATCTCTACTAATGACTATCTTTCGTGAAGAAGGATCCCACAACCTATATCCTTTCACTGCATAATCATACCCAACAAAGACACAATATTTTGATTTTGGATCTAACTTTGAATGCTGATTTCTAGGAATAAGAGCATAGGCATCACAACCAAAAATATTCAAATGCGAATAATCAGAAGACTGACCCGTCCAAACTTCTTCGAGAATTTTACAGTTTATTGCAACCGAAGGTGATCTGTTAACTAAATAACAAGCAGTATATATTGCTTCTGCCCACAACTCCTTTTGCAGGTTAACATTGCTGATCATGCTTCTGGCTCTTTCCATAAGAGTCTGATTCATCCATTCAGCAACACCATTTTGTTGAGGAGTATAAACAGCGGTTTTATGTCTAACAATCCCTTCATCCTTATAGAATTGTTCAAATTCTAAAGAAGTAAATTCACTGTCATTGCCAATTCTTAAACATTTCATTGATTTGCATGTTTTCTTTCCACCATAGCTTTAAATTGTTTAAAAACATTAAATACATCAGCTTTCTTTTTCAACATATAGACCCAAACTTTCCGAGATAAATCATCAATAAATGTTAAGAAATATAATGCACCTCCATAAGACATAGTAGGAGACAGTCCCCACAGATCAGAATGAATGTAGTCTAAAAATTGTTTACTATTATGATTACCAGTCTTGAACCTTTGTTTACATTGTTTTCCATACACACAATGTTTACAAAAATCCAACTTCAAGGATTCCAAATCTGGAAGCAACTTGCAGTTCATCAGTACCTGAAGACCTTTCTTGCTCATGTGACCCAATCGCTGATGCCATAGACGAAAACCTTCTTCTACTTTTTCTGATACAATCATCGATTCACTAACTTGAGTGCTTCCTTTGAGTCTGTACAAATTTCTGACCTTTTCAGCCTTCATAGCAACCAAGGCTCCTTTTGAGACTTTCAGCACTCCATTCTGATCTGTAAATTTATACTCATTCGAATCCAAAACTCCCAAGGAAATCAAGTTTTTCTTTAGTTCAGGTACATTCCTAACATCATATAATATTTTAATTGTATCATCATACATTTTAATTTTTACATTTCCCATCCCAACAGTCTGACAAGATGCATTATTTCCCATAAACACAGAACTACCATTTACAACTTCATATGAAGTAAACCAACTTCTGTGCAGACTCATGTGATGAGAAGCACTAGAGTCTAATAGCCAATTTTCAGCATCTTGAGAGACATTACAAACTTCATCAATCATACCTGAATCAACCTGATTTTCTTCCTTATTCTGGTTTTCATACTCCTTCCATTTCCAACATTCTTTCTTGAGGTGTCCAATTTTGTTGCAGTACCAGCACTTGGCTTTACACTTCTTGCCGCCCTTTGATTTTGATTTGGAAGAACCCCTTACTTTTTCCCCTCTTTCCTTTGACCGACCTCTAGCTACCATGGCTTCTGGTGCAAATGTTGCAATACTGGATTTCCTTCGGACTTCTTCAGATAACAGAGCACCCACAACTGATTCAAATTTCAAAGGATCAGCAGTGCTCAAACCGATTGAATTTACGAAGTGGTCCCATGACTCGGGTAGAGAACACAACAAAGTTATAGCCTTGTCTTCTTCCTGCATTTTTAACTTCCATATTTGACAACTGGCAAATAAGTGTATTAAAAACATTTAAATGTTATGCAACTTTTGTACCCTCCTTCATCCGAAGGCTGTACAATTTCCTTTTCAAATAGATTCAATTGGTCAATGATTTATTCATATACAAAGTTTCCAATTTTTCCCACAAACCTTCAGTTGTACTCTCTTCAACAATATTAAAGAGAACTTCATCTGCCAAGCATAACGTAATGGTATTGAGATCTCGGCCATCCAATTCCTCCCAGTATGAATCTGTCATGCTTTCAGGTTGTTTCTTTACCCCATCTAATGCTTTGTGCAACCCTTGTTGTACCAACAAGTCCCTAACTTTTAGTTTCCACAATGCGAAATTGTTCTTCCCGGTGAACTTCTCCACCTCGAACTTTGCATTGTCATTTTGGCCATTCTTTCCACTATGGGAGTATTTGGGTATCAGAGCCGCTGATACATGGTTGTTGAAGTCTGAATACACAACTTCTGTTGCACATCAGTTGGTATCAGAGCTACCATCTTCTGGGAAGCTTTTGTACTGAAGCAGGAACATAGTTGCAGGGTTGTAGGTGGTGTTGAAGCTGATTTTATATTGGACAGGGTTTTTACATGGTCTTGACTCGTTCTCAAGCAATACAAATGGAGGATATCGTGGAAGAACCTCAAGTCATTGAGGAGACCCAAGTACTCTCTCAAGAAGACTTCTTTGAGAAGGCCATCGAGAACATGGAGAAACTTGAAAACGAGCTCATGAACGTTAGAGAAGATCATGAAGACCTTCAGGAAAGGAACATGACATTGAAAGATGAAGTAGCAAAGTGGAAATATGAGCTTGACACAGTGACAACACGTTCTATGTACACAGAATGGAAGCTTGGTGATGCTTTGAAGAAACTTGAAGACATGGACCAATCCAAAGATCGAGTTGTGGATGAGCTTTCCAAAGCTCTTACAAAGGTCATGGAGTTGGAATGCGAAGTGGTCTTATTGAAAAGGGCCATAGGGCAAGGATCATATTGGGGATCTGCCCACATGAAGGTGAAAGAACCAGATTCATATGATGGAACAAGGAATGCGAAAACTCTTGGAAACTTATTATGGGATATGGAGCAATACTTGGACTGATTAGTCCTTCCTAATGAGGATGTTAAGGTGAAGATTGTGGCACAATTACTTACAAGAGATGCTAAGATGTGGTGGAGAAGGAAACTTGATCAGATGGCACAAGGTGTAGGATCTGACATCACAACTTGGAAGGAACAAAAAGAGGCTTTGCAAATTCACTTTATTCCACAAGATGAAACCTAGGATGCAAGATCTATTATCAAATACATAAAAAAATATAGAACTCTCTAAAAATATCAGAGTGAATTTCAGAGTGCTATCCTAGATCTACCTGACATGGTTGAGCGGGACAAGTTATTCAACTTGACTATTGGGTTGAAACCTTGGGCTCGGGATGAGGTGAGAAGGCAAGAACCCAAGTCATTGGAAGAAGCCTTTGCTATGGTGGATAAACTCATTGAACACAATGATGAAGGGACCGAGAGAGGAAAGAATAAGCCTTTTGAGAAAAATGTTGATGCACAAAAGAAGGAAACTCCCAATTCTAACAATGCACATGCAAATTTGAAGACTAGGAAGCCCTTGAAGTGTTGGATTTGTGCTGAGGAAAATACAGTGAAGAATTGTCCTTCAAGACCGAAGTTAGCGGCCGCAATACAAGCAGAAAAGAAGAAGGAACCTTTAGTTGGGACCATGCAAGTTCTAGGTGCAGTAACAACTTATGAAGCTATCCCAAGGAGGGATCCTGAAAGAAACAACCTTGAGTTTGTGAACATGAAGATTGCGAAGGGCACACTATGTACCATGGTGGACTGTGGTGCTACGCATAACTTTATTGGAGAAGACGCCGCTAGGAAAGTTGGATTGAGGTTCAAACCAATCCAAGCTAAATTGAAAGCAGTGAATTCACCACCAAATTATGTGATTGGAGTTGCAAAAAAAACACCAATTGAAATAGGGAGTTGGCATGGGGATGTTGACTTCATGATTGTGAAAATGGATGATTATGAGGCTGTGTTAGGCATGGAGTTCTTCAAAGAATTGGAAGTTATGGTGGTTCCTCACATGAGGAAGTTGTACATATATGATGGGAATGATGACCATCATATTGGTATCCCAACCATAAGAAGAGGGGACACAACCCGTTGTAAACTGACAGCTATGAGTGTGGAAGACACACAACGACATGATGAACTCCAGGGAAGATTAGTCATTACAGAAGACAAACTTCAGGAGCAAGCACAGGAAATCATGGCATTGTCCAATAGTCTCTTGGATATTACAAGAAGACTTGATATAATGGAAGCAAAGGAAAATGCAGTCCCACGGATTCAGGGAGAAATCCGGGAAGCATACATGTTGAGGTTAGAAGAAGAGGACCCAGACAGATGGCTAAAGTTGATAAATGAGGAAGGAAGGCCTTCAGCCTCCACCTTCTAGACTATACATGGAGGATGAGGCTCATTTTCATCTGCTCAGGACAATGAAGACCTCTAACTTTATGAGCAGGCCATGGAGCGAGATGTGCACTCACTAGTACATTTGGGGGAAATTCCGACACTTGGTTCCGACACTTTTGACCAAATGTCGGAAATTTCCCCAAATTTTTTCAATCCCGCCCGAAACCGTTGCTATACTGACGTTTAGAGAAAAGTGTCGCAATACCAACACTTAGACAAAGTCTCGCAATTGCGACGTTTGGAGGAAGACGTCCCAATTGTGACACTATGCCCCAAAGTGTCGCTATTGCAACGACTGCCTCTAAACGTCGCAATTGTGACACAATGTCTAAGTGTCGCAATTGCGACGTTTGGAGGCATTCGTCACAATAGCAATGCT